>JARYZH020000578.1:0-119621 GCA_030021035.2 Notholithocarpus densiflorus
ATTACTAAAGAAGTCATTTTTTAAATGTAAAAGCAAAATTCATGATTATTTAATAGGTGTTCGAACGTAAATTATAACCATAGCTAGATCAGAATGACCAAATATAACATTATAATGAATATTGATCATAATTCAGGTGTGTGTATATATATATACATATAATTTTTTTTTTTTTTGAGAACTCATAAATTCAGGTATATAATTACAAGTTTCGAAACATATACAGGCTACGGCGAACCTCTTTCAAGTAAAAAGAAGTTTTACCTGTGAATGAGATAGAAAAGAAAAAAACTGATGAAAGTTGTGAGCATTAGAGCACCATGACCAAATCCATGATAATAAAAGGAGATTAATAATGAGATACAAACCTCCATTGACAACGAAATTGAGAAAGTGGAAAACCTTCCATCAATTGTATCCGAATTAATTGAACCTTAAACCACATAATAATAATAATTAATTTTACGTAATTACCAAATTCCAATTGAAAATTAAATATTCTTCTTAAATAAATAATAAAAACCTAAGCGGCGAAATTTAAAATTAAAAAAAAAGGTACCAGAGCTACGAAGGAGACGCTGCCGAAGAGAGCAGCGAGGATGTGATAAATACGATCCTGCCAGAGAGGAGATTCGTCGATTTGGTCCCACCAATTCGAAGCGTTTTTGAGTTCGTACGCAGCTATCATTACCGCCGTTAATGCGCTTATTACGCTACCGCTACGACCCATCACCACCGTTGATAATATGATAATCACACTTAATTTTGCCGTTCTCTTATCCAAAGAACAAAGAAAGAAGAGGAAGAAAAAATAATATAATTCAAGAACTGAATCTTTTATTTATTTGTTTTGTTTCAATTTCAAATTTGTGGTTGGGATCAGAATTTTTTGTTCAGGAAGAACTATAATCGGAAAGGGTTCGGTCACAAGGAAGAGACTCTCGAGCTCATGAACCGCGAATACACCAGTGAGTCTCACTCTCTCAGTCTAAAGTTCATATCAAATTGAGCTAAATTTTAAATTTTGTCCTCCGTTTGGTTCCCGAGAAAACAATCAAGAAATTTCTAATTGTTTAGCCAAAAGCTAATCTGCCTTGAGACAGCTGCCACTCAATATGTTTATGTCCAGGCTTTCTGATTTTTCAGGTGGACCTCAACTAATTTAGTAATTTGTTTCATTGTCAGGAGCGCCAAGATGCAATGTACAAGCTGGTAGAGGAAAAGTTAGATCTAATGTTGGTGATTGGTGGGTGGAACTCAAGCAACACCTCGCACCTACAAGAGATTGCAGAAGAACGTGGAATCCCCTCATACTGGATTGACAGTGAGAAGAGAATAGGTCCTGGTAACAAAATCGCATATAAGCTGAATGTGAGTGTGAATGCATAGAGTTCTAATATTGCAATTGATATTAAATTTCAAATCTCTTTCCCATTTTCTCTCTACTCCCCCCCCCCCCCCCCTCTTTTCTTTAAATACTTGTCTTTGAATTTTTTCAATGTGACTTTGCAATAGCACGGGGAGTTGGTTGAGAAAGAAAACTTTCTACCAGAGGGTCCCATAACAATTGGTGTAACATCTGGTGCCTCTACTCCAGATAAGGTAATTTGATTACAGTTGAAGAATGTTGTTTTTACCATGGCAATCCTTTGTCATGAGCTGGGGTAACTCCCAGCCATTATATGCCATGCTGAATTTATGCTCCACTAATTTTAGAATGTCATGCATTTGAAGTTTAGTTATTTTATAATTAAGATAAGTAAAAAAAATAAAAAGAGTGTTCGACATCAAACGTGAAGAGGCCTTGCAACTTGTGTAATTAGCTTAGGTTCAGATGTATACATTTGCCAGAGTATCAGTGTAACCATACAACTAAGGCTGCGTTTATTTCGCCTGAAAACACTTTTAGGAAATCATTTTACACCCTTGTGTGTGTTTGGCAGCTACGGAAAATATGGTCAACGGAAAATCAAATACACTTTGACCGGAAAAAAGCCACTTTGAAGCGTAAAATCATTTACGCTTTGATTTTACCTTCAAAGCATTTTCGGAAAACACACGCGAAGAGAGAGATTGAGAGAGAGCTTAAGCACACACCCGAAGACAGAGAGAGAGCTAGAAGGGAAAGTGAAGAAGACAACCGATCTCGTTGCCGGAATCAGACCCACCCACCGATCTCGTCACCGGTATCAGACCCACCCATCGATCTCGTCGCTGTCGCATCCTTCAGACCCACCCACCGTGATCGAACCCAGATCGAACCCACCGTGAGCCTCGTCGCCGTCGAACCCATATCGAACCCATTTTCTCGTCGCATCCTTCAGACCCACCCACCGTGATCGAACCCAGATCAAACCCACCGTGACCCTCGTCGCCGTTGAACCCAGATTGAACCCATTTTCTCGTCGTCGTTGCCTCTAGGTCAAACCCACCGTGACCCTCGTTGACGAGCGACCCGCCGCCTCTAGATCGAACCCACTCACCTCTTTCTCTTCCTTTTTCTCTCAATTTGACCGAATTTGATGAATTTTTTGGTTTGGTTTGGTTTGATATTATATGATGGGATAGTAAAAATTATAACTCATAGTCGTCCATATGGATCGTCCATGATCTTGAGCCAAGTATTTTAGTTGATGGTCTAAGTAGTGGGGTCGTCCATGGGCAAAGCGCATGGACGACTCGCACAACGTCAGAGCATTAGGGTCGTCCATGGGCAAAGCACATGGACGACTCACACAGCATCTGAGGAATAGGGTCGTCAATGGGCAAAGCACATGGACGACTCACATAACACCATCAGAAAACCAGTCTTCCATGCACTTCGTGCATGGATGACCATGCGACACTTAGAAACTCTTAAGTGTAAATTCACTTGAGAGTATGGAAGATTCGAGCCCCAAAACCTTGAAACGGTTACTCAACTTGAATTCATCGCCATGGATTCCTCTTAAGTACATAACTTCCATCAACGGTTGTAACTCCTATAGCCGTTGAGGAAGTTATGTCTGGACTCACTGAATTCCACAAATCTTGGGGAAGTTACCAAGCCAATAACCGCTCTAAGGTCCTCTATATAAAGGACTAGTCTGAATCAAAACGAGGCAAGTGTATTCTGAGATTTTCCTTCTAAAAGTTGAAACTCTTTTTTAGGAAGAAACTAACTTAGCCATCGGAGGGTGTTTGGCCGGTCCACACCGGTCCCCTTTGATAGTGTGTTCATCTTTGTAGGCCTTCGCAACCACCAGTAGCCCACCGAAGCCGAAGTATTCAGCCTACTGATTCTGTGCAGCATCATTATATATTTGTTTAGAAGATGGGAAAATGTGAGCATCAAGTAGAAAATGTGTTTTCCATAATATTTTAAAGAGTACAACCAAACACTTAAAAATATTTTTCAAAATGCCACCAAACAACCGAAAATATTTTCTTTTCTTGAAAATTTTTGCACTTGAAAAAATTTTACACTTAGAAAACATTTTACATTGAACCAAACGCAGCCTAAACAGGAGCATAATTGACGAATCTATGTTATGCAGTCCCAATGTACCTCTAAATTTTTATTTTGTATTGAAAGGTTATGGTTAGTATGGCTATCATGTTTTGAATTTCTTAATTAATATGTTTAGTGATCCAAAAATTTTCTAAAACTACGGAGGTGGTATGTTGTAATTGGTGCACAATAAACGTGATGTCAGTCAGTGGTGAGCCATGTAAAAATGATTTTGTAATATTCACCTCAGCAACTGCATAAGTTGCCAAAAAAAAAAAAATTGTGCCTCTAGCATTACTTATATATACATAATATCTAGGGGTGGTTATGATTCCAAGTTGATTCTGTGAGGACGTTTACTGGAAAGGGAGAGTAGGGCATAGCCATAGCCATAGTTAGCTCCAACCAACATCGACAACATCGTCAACTCAACTTCAGCGATCCAATCACGCACCGCCACGTTAGATCTTTGAGTAGATTTTTTACTAGAGAGAGTTCTTAAATGAAACATTGAAAAGCTTGCTATAAAGTGCATTTACAGAAGAGAAAGAAGAAGCTGACCAAGGAGACCAAAGCGATGGACTCGAAGGCCGTGACGAGGCTCAAAACGACTTTGTCCACAATGTTCCATGACAGCAAGTTTCTGACGCCGATGCCGCCACGTGGGGCCCACCTTCTCAGAGTGAGGTATAAGGAGAACAGGCCCGACCACCTCAGGATCGATGAGCGGCCGAGGGACAAGTACTCCGTGTCTAACCGTCGGAATGCTGATGTGGCCCACAACATCTGTCTCTCTCTTAAAGTGTCTGTCTGTCTGTATTTCTCTCTTTCTCTCTAGAACTAGAAATGTTCTAGGAGCATGTTGTGAAATGTGAGTGGGGAGGGATTTGACTTGGAACAAGAACTTTCTCAGTAAACAAATAAGAAGAAAAAAAAAATGCTTGAATGAAACCAACAATCACTTTACTCATTTTCAAAAATACTCAATGAAAATGAGTTTTGATTGTTGGTTTCATTCAAGCATTTTTTTTTTCTTGTTTGTTTGCTGAGAAAGTTCTTGTTCCAAGTCAGAGAAATAGGAGAGAGAGAGAGGGAGAGATGAGAGGTGAGTTAACAGCGTTAGAGTCCGTTTGGACTTAAGGACTGAAATTGTTAGTTTTGAATTGTTTTGGACCTGGTTGGCATTAACCCAAATCTTAGAATATTTAGTGTAATTTACCTAAAAAAAATATATTTAAAAAAATTTACCTAAAAAAATCTTAGAGTACTCTGTTCTCTTCCTCTTTCTCCTTCTCTCTGCGTTTTTTCGTCAAACCCTCATCGGAGTTCCAACCCACCGCTGTGCTGTTGTGTTTGGTTGGTTTCAGAGTCTTTTGGATCTGGCGATCAACCCGGTGAGCTCTCTCTCCGATCTGATCTGGGTCTCTAGATTTTTTCTCTCCAATCTAATCTGGGTCTCCTTGGATTCTTTCTCTCTCTGATTTGATTTGGGTTTTCAAGTTCAGTTTTTAGTCAAATCTGTTCTTATTTCTGATTTTGTTTGTAAAAACCAGACGAACCCCAAAATTGAAAAACCCAGAAAAATTGATTCATTGTTGAATAAATAGCGAATTTGTAAATTGTATGTGATATTGATAATTGACGTTGGATCCTTTTGTTCGAGTTTGTTGTGCTTTGTTCTGAATTTGTGTATTGAAATTTTGTATTTTGATGCCATTTTTGGTTGTAAACAATGTAAAGAATTTTTTTTGTCGTTCGTGTGCTGGGTTTGTTGTGTTTCTGGGATTTCTTCATTTTGTTTTATAATTAAATTAGTTTTTTCAATTTTTTTAATAATTAAAAAACTGAAAGAAAAAATGCACTTAACGGTAGAGCATTAACGGAAGTTAGTGGAAGACCTGAATTGAAAACTTAACGGTAGAGGGCTAGTTTTACATTTTAGCCTAAATTATATCTGCTTTTGTTATGTTTTATAGATTGCTACAATTGAATTTTTATTTTATTATTATTTTTTTTTGGGTTTTCACTGTAAAGAAACGGAATGCTTACTAGGTTTCAGGTTCATTAAATCACTGATTACAAGTTTCTCAATATAAAAAAAAAAAAACCGGTTCAGAATTCTGATATGTGACTATTTTTATTCAGTATTTTCAGTAATGGGTTTGTTTTGAATTCGTCTCTTTTGGATTTAAATCATTCAATTTCTTTCTCTGTAGTGATGATGTGGAATCTTTCTACAATCTATAGCCTTTAATTTCATCAAAGCAGAAGCAGAAGCAGAGGCTGAGGTATTAATTTCTGTTCCTAATATTCTCTTCAATTATGATTTGTTGTCAATTTAGGAATTTCGACTCATAACCCTTTTCCTCTCTATCTGTTGAAATCAGGGGAAACACCCACCAAATGAAATCCTACATAAGTGTCAATGGTTAGTAATCCTTTAAACTTAATCATTTCACTTTAATTGTCGAGTTTTGTTTTCTCTCTTACCTGTTCTGTTATTTGTAAGGGGGATTGAAATTGTTGGATTTTGAAATCTGAAAGTATAATGTTCTTTATAGAAAACGTTTGTGGATGAAGTACAGCTTGTCTTCTTTTCTTGTTTTGGATGGAATTAGATTTTTTGCAGTCTAAGTCTAAGATATCCTGGATTTTTATTTATTTATTTTTTTTATTTTGTGGTGTGGGAATTAAAGACTCTTTTAGGCAAAGATACATATATTTATGGAAGTTAGCACAATCTCCAGTTACGTCTATAACTCCTACGTTGTTGGTAGTAAACTTTGGACTGTTTTCAATTGACAAGTAGAACTTTAACAAATACGTTATTTGTGCTTGATGAGATGTATACGTATTGATTGTGATTTTCATGTTGCAGAATGATTAATAGATTTGAAAAAGACAAAAAAAAAAAAAAAGATGTGTGGGAGCCACTGAGAGGAGGAAAAAATCCTTAAAATTGCTTCAAATATTGCTACATTTGGATGATTTAAAAGTTACATAGGCATGGCTTTATGCATAAATTTGTGGTGTTTCTTTTGTTGCTTTTAAGTTTTGACATCTGAGTATTTTTAGTAAATGATCTATTGGTTTTTTCTCCTGTGTATGCATGTTTTTTAATGTGCTATATGTGTGCCAATCTTTGGTATTATTCAATTCTAAGATACAGACGTTGCATTCTGTTAATCTCATAGAAGTTAACACTAGTCATCTTGAATGTCATTTGATTGTCTGGCACATGTTAGTCTATTGGTTAAATATTTTCATATTCAAACTTCTATTGAGAGATGATGTCTTTAGGAAATGTCTTTGAAATTCCTATCCACAATCTATCTTTTCCGAGTGAGTTATTTTCTTAAAACAATGCTTACTCCTAAATCAGTTTTATATATGTTCATGATTATTGATATGCAGATGTTTACAAATAGAATGTGCTTTTAATGGATATATATATTATTTTAAATGCTTGCTGAACATTGAATTTACATTTTAAACCAGTTTAGTCTTGGTCCTATGAGCATTCAACATTACAAGCTTTTTTTTTTTTTTGCTTCTACCCAAATTCTGCACATGCATGTTTTTGCTGCATATTTCAAAATATTGAAAAGTGAAAGATACAGAGTTGTAGATATAAAGGGAAGGAACCAAATTGATTCAATAATGCCCCCCTGTTATAATACTAACAGTTAAGCTGATTGTTTATTAAAATGTCTCATGTTATGCCACGTAGGATAAATACCCACTTAAACTTATACCACATGTACAGTTAAAAAAGCGAAAAATTATACTGTACGAATCTAAACCAATGTACCAGTTGAAAATTCCATTGAAATGCAACTATAAAAGAAAAAACACATTATTCCGCTTAATGTAACAGTAAGTTAACAGGTATTTCCTATTAGCATAGGGAGCAGAGAGTATTTTCGGGAATGGTTATTTTGAATTCGTGCCTTTTGGAAATCCAAATTCTGATCTGTGATTATTATTATTAAATCTTTTTTTTCCAATGGGTATCTTTGATCTTTTGGTTTTTGTTAAATTTTTGATTCAAAATCTTGGTTTCTCTGTTTATGCTTGCCTTTTGGTAGCACTTCCAAATTTCCATAGACATTGATTTCACGTCTAACATTGAAAATTTCATTGCAATGTGGCAACTGTGGAATGACAATGGTTAAACACAAATGCAAAGGTGGATTTAGCCCTTTAGATTAAAAAAAAAAAAAGCTTGATGCAGTTATTTCCCACCCCCCCCTTATTTATGATGCTTTGATATTGAGTATTTTTTCCTGTTATCTGTTATTAATTTTTCAATATGCCTAGATAGCAAAGAGTAGACGAGATAATCAAAAGCGTGTCCAACAAAGGTTACTAGAAGATCTAGGAAGCAAAAAAATCATTCCAAGTTCGCTGTATTGGACAAGGGAACTGAAATCTGTTCTAATTTGAAAGAGATCATTGACTCAAATATGTTGGTGCCACACCAGATCCAAGATAATGTTCTGAAGGATGGCTAGAAGAAGAACAAGAACACTATATCTAGGTAATACTAACCGTTATGCTCACATCTGAATTGGTTATGAAAAAATAGTTTAGAAGAAGCTATAATTTTCGTATATATTAATAATTTTTTTTTCATAAACCTGAGTGGTTTTGTCATCTGTTACTTTGATTTGGAAACTTGATCCTATTGATACAGTTTACTGAATACATTTGACTACATTTGTTTATCCTAAGTGGTTCTGTTTGAAAAAAATCTGAAGGATTTGTCACTTTGTTAAAACTGTGAAATTTGAAAGTATAATGTTAATTACTTTTAGGTTTTGATAGAGGTTTATTTCATAAGATATTTTTAACTGTTGATTTGATTGTTTACAATGCTCGGTTTTATAGTTTTTTAAAATTGGATTCCATTCTTAAAATTAGATTGGCAACCTGTTTGGTGCTAAGAATTAAAAAGTGAAGCAAAGGTAACCAGTTCTCAAGTTTGTTCCATCGTACCCTTTTGTTATTTACTTAATTTTTTGTTTTCTTTCAGATTATGAGAGATTTAATATTCTATCTTTAGGTTATGGTTTTATAATTTTTGGAGGATTTGTTTTAGTTTATTATACCATATTTTTCATTAAATTTTCGGTTTTGTCATAGGATATTCCAAGCATACTAAGACTCTTATATCAACATGAAATTCAAGTGATGTAATATTTGTGATTCCAATTTTGAACTCAGTTGCAATTTTTACCTAATGTTGTTTGCTTAATTGTAGTTATGGATAGGGTTTTTTAAGGTAGATCTTGCTTACATCTCAATGTGTTAATGTCATTCTTTCCATCTTATCATTTTCTCTGTGTCTTTGTTCAATTGAAGAAAATTGGAGTGCAAAATGGTATTAGAAAAATAACAATGGAATGCGCCATGAACAAGGAAAACATTTGGAGTTGAGAAATTCAAAATGCAGACCTTTGTAGGAGATGACCAACTTTTTGAAAACTAAGGAAAGCTGTTAATCTGTTGTGGTTGGTCCTCGCTTTTTTCTTTTTTAAGTCTAAGTTGTTCAAGTATTAGGAAAGCCTTTAATACGTGGAATAAATAAAAAGAAATAGCATAATCTCAACATATATTCTTCATTCTAATTTTATCACAGACAGATCAGATCAGTTGGTGTTTGTTTGAATTGCATCTATTATTTTGGAAATTTTACAGACACAAAGGAGGAGGGGACCAGACCTGCAATAAGAATTCGTCTCCATCCAAACTGAACAAATATGATTACCACACAAACATTCATTTTAAACTCTCATTTTTTCTTCTTTTCTTTTCTTTTTTCTCTTTTGGCGTTTGTTTAGGTGATTTTGCAGATTTGCCTGCACCTAAGTATATCTTTCATGCCCACATTGCCTATCATAAACCAAGAACCCGTGCTACAAATAAATAAATGCTATGAACAAAATGTTAATGTTGTTCTAGATGTAAGTAGAGCATAGTGTAGACGTAATACTTCAATCTATTTTTATTACTAATAGATCAAATCAGTTGATGTTTTGTATTGCATTTATGATTTTGTAATTTTTATAGACTAAAGCAGGAGGTTAACTGCATTTAAAATTCTTCTCCATCTAAACAGAATAATTATGATTACTACATAATCGTTCATTTTAAACTCTCTCCTTTGCTGTTTTTGTGGAGGTGATTTTGTAGATTTGCATGCCGATATTGCCTATCATGAACCAAGAACCCACAATATACACTATGGATTAGGTTTGGATCAAATACTCCTTTTCCACAAGTCTGTAGACCATGCTAAGATCGTTGTTTATGTTGTTTTAGACGATTTTTTTTAATTTTAAAATTTAAAATTATTGTACTTCTAAACTAAATTCTTTTTCTTTATTCTGTCCATTGTTATATTGTAAACAAATAAATTAATGTTGTAAATATTATTGTTCTTTAGATAGTATCGCTATAATTGAGATACCAAATTTAATTGTTCTATAAAACGAATGGATGTACTACATTACCCAGATTAATTTTGATGTATTGTTATGTCAAGTTGATGATATTTTAAATATGTACAATGTTCCCGTGCATTGCATGGGTTAAATGCTAGAATATATAAAAGTAGAGACCTCATGCGGGAGAGCATGAGGTTCTGCCATGTGGCGCACTCTTTGAAAAGAGAATTGAAATACTCTTAAGCCACAAGATAAGAACAAAAAAATAGGGACTTTTTGTTTCTTTGATTCAATGTTTCAAGACTTTTCTCATTAAAGAATAAGGGTTCTTTTTTGTATGACTATTTGTTTTCTTTGGTTCAATATTTCAAGACAAACCTCTTGTACTTCTACTCCTTTATATATAGCCCAAAACCTTTCATACCATCTCATTTCAAATACATTCTGACAAAGAATGGTGTCATTTATCTTCAACCTTTCAATGACACCTACCTAGCTCCAACTTTGTCATCCTATATAATCTTAACCTATATGTATTGGCTATAACCAAGGAAGAGGGCTTGCTTCTTTTATTGAATGTCGACAAATTATAGTTTGGATATTAATGTAAGAAGTTGTGGGTTTTGTAAAGGCTGTAATTGGCTTTGGATTTTTGGGTGTTTGGTGTTAGAAAGCCATAAATGTATTTTGTTTTAGAACTAAAGAGAAATAGAAAGAAACCTTCTAATTTATAATTGATGAGATTTGTTGTTTTTTTTATTATGTTTTAGAACTTATAATTTATAAGTTTCTTTGTAGTTTTTTACTGCTATTTATTACAATATCGATATGAGCCACGATAATAAAAGTAAAAGTTATTGATGATTTTAGAGTGTATTTTGTGCTTTTATATATATATATATATATTTATAATTTTTTTAAAGTGGAAGCTTTGCTAAAGGCAATTAAATCTTTGATAAATGGAAATGTTTAAACCATCTTTTATTTATTTTATCACATTCTCTATACGCCAATACTTACAAATGATTTTCTTTTGTTGAGATAATGAAATGAGTGTTTGAGATTTGGGGCTTGGTATTTGGTTGTGAAAATAGAGTAGTTGAGAAAGTATTTGAGGTTGCTCAAATTTTTGTAATTTTAGGGTATGAAAGTGTTTTATGCTTTGAATTTAAATTTATAAATTTCAAATTTCAAAATCATTTAATAAATTTAAAAAATAAAGTCTACAAATAATATAATATGTTAGTCTCCTACAAATGTCGAATAACTTAACCGTTCCAACTTTAGAAATTAGTAGAGAAATTCCACTCAATAATTGGAAACTAATTCTATGACAATTTTTTTATTATATAAAATATGAATTAAGAAAATTGAGTTTCAAAGCATTCAGCAATATTGCAGTAAAACATAAATATTATACAGCAAAATGAGTATTATAATAGGTCTTAAAAAAGATAAAAATTATTTCAAATGAATTTGCAAAGTATCTATGCATTGTGCGGAAAATTATCTAGTTGAGAATAATTTTAGGACCACAAAAAATTACATAATTTTTATTACAGCTTGTCACTGTAAGTGGTGGAGGTGTGGGTAGGACACTAGGACCACAATAAAGTACACAATTTTTATCACACTTTGTCATGCGACGAGTTGTAAGCTGTGGAAGTATGTACCATTACAGAACATAAGCATTGTTGTTTGCATGAACATTGCTGTTTGCACCCTAAAACTTCCCATGAACTGATCAGGACATGAATATTGCTGTTTGCACCCTAAACTTTCCAGGTAAGAAGTGACTTTAGGCGTTGGAAAAGGAAAGCGATTGGGAACCTTCCCTCACTTCATTTCCAACTTTAAAGTAAAACACTTTCCTTCCGAACATTCCCGTTCCCAATAGAGATGGCAGACAGTGTTGTTACTTTCCTGTTGCAGAACCTGACTCAGTTGCTTGCCCAAGAATCAAAACTGCTTGGTGGAGTGGAGAATCAAGTCAGGTTACTTCAGAATGAGCTGTCTCTGATCAACGTCTTCCTCCAAAATACTAAAGGGAAACGACATGGCAATGAGTTGGTGAAGCAGGTAGTAAGCCAAATCAGGGACGTAGCCTATGAGGCTGAGGACGTTATTGATACATTCATCGTGACTATGACAAAGCACAGAAGAAGAGGCAAGCTGAGGAAGGTAATCCATTGCTTTGACCGAGCAATAGCGCTTCACGAGGTTGCAAACAAGATAGAGAGCATCAAGAATGTCATCAAGGAAATTTATGACAATCAGAGCAAGTATGGCATAGAAATAGCTGAATCATCTAGAGGAGATGCAGAAGTGGAGGAGATACTGCACAGACGCAGGAGATATGTAGAGGAAGATGACGTGGTGGGCTTCAATTATGACACAAAGGCATTGGTGAAGCACCTTATTGAAGGGAGTTTGCAACGTAATGTTGTCTCAATCATTGGCATGGGTGGCTTAGGAAAAACCACTCTTGCTAGGAAGATCTACAACAACAATGATGTCAAGAATTACTTTGATGTCTGTGGGTGGGTTTATGTCTCTCAAGAATATAGAATCAGGGAGTTGTTGGTTGAAATTTTGAAGGGTGTGACTCCAAGGCCAAAACTGAAAAAATTTATCTTGAAAGCAGAATTGAAAGATGAATTATTCCATGGTTTGGAAGCTATTTATAGCTTGAATAAGGATAAATTGAAAGGGACACTAATCGAAGACTTGAAAGTTATCGAGGAAATGAGTGATGAAGAATGCAAAAAGACATTGTCTGAGGTCTTGATGCTGAAGAATGCAGAGGAACAAATACAAGACCATATAACGAAAATTTCACAAGACCAAAAATTGAATAAATTGTTGTTGCGTTTTGTGAAAGATATATACAAAAAGAATGGGGATGGATGGCAAGATTTGAATGATGATGAATTGAAAAGTGGGCTGTTCGAATGCTTGAAAGACAAGAGGTACCTAATTGTCATGGACGACATCTGGAAAACTGAACTATGGAATGAGGTAAGTACCGTCTTTTGTGATAACTTGAATGGAAGTAGAATATTGATCACTAGCCGAATAAAAGAAGTAGCATTACATGCAAGTAGTCTTAATAGTATTCCTCCTATTCCCCCTTATGAACTCCCATTTCTTAAAGAAGATAATAGTTGGGAACTCTTCTCTAAGAAGGTGTTTCGGGGTGCTACGTGTCCTCCAGAACTTGAAACACTAGGGAGAAAAATTGTCAAAACTTGCCATGGTTTACCACTTGCTATTGTGGTATTGGGGGGTCTATTGGCGAATAAGGAGAAAACACATCGAACATGGACAAAATATGCTGGCCATGTGAATTCGTATTTGACTGAGGATAGATCAAGTTGCATAGACATATTGGCTCTAAGCTATAACCACTTACCCCAGTGCTTGAAACCTTTCTTTCTTTATTTTGGCATATACCCAGAAGACTTTGAGATACCAGTGAGGCAACTATTCCGACTTTGGATAGCCGAGGGATTCATACGGCCAATTGGGAACAGAAATATGGAGGATGTTGCTGAAGACTACTTGGAGGAACTCATTGATCGAAGCTTGATTCAAGTGGCAACGAAAAGGCTAGATGGAGGAGTCAAAACATGTCGTATCCATGATCTTCTACGAGACCTTTGTATATCGGAGAGTGCTGAAGAGAAGTTTCTTGAGGTTCGTTCAGATGTTAACCTTTCAGCCATAAGCATCTCTCGTAGAATTTCCATCCACCATGCCAACCAGCCATATATGTCTTCCAGCCCTTGTAAGCCTTCAAATAGTCGTTCTATAATAGGCTTCGGGGGTGTTGTCGAGCTCGAGAGTCCTCCTGATAATTGCTACTTGGAATGGATTTGCAAAAGTAACAAGTTGGTTCGGGTGGTAGAGCTCAGTAATATGGGCATTTGTTGCTTAATCCCCAACAGGATTGAAAACCTGATCCTTTTGAGGTACTTGAGCATTAGATCTGGTGAGCTTCATGTCATTCCAGATTCCATATGCAAACTTTGCAATCTAGAGACGCTGGACATGAGAAATTCTATAATACGACGCTTGCCCAGGGGGATATGGAAGTTACAAAAATTGAGACATTTGTACCTGGATGGGCGAACATCTCTACCTATTACTGACAATGACGCAGCTTTGCCTAATATTCAAGTCCTTACTGGTATAGCTGTAAATCAAGACATTGAGAATCTCTTTGCCAAAGGCAGATTTCCTAATGTAAGAAAATTAGGATTGTATTCTTCAAGAGCATTGGAGTCAAAGCTTTTGTCAAGTCTCCATCCCTTGTGTCATCTACAAACTTTGAAGATTTACTTTGATCTTTTCGAGGTTTCAAGTCCAATTTCATTCTACTCAACCCTCACAAAGATAACCTTACTTTGTGCAAGCTTATCTCCGGCGGGCTTGGGAGTGTTGGGTAGCCTTACCAACCTTCGAATACTGAAAGTACGAGGTGTCATGGATGTCCGGTTCCAGTTCACCCTTGATTGCAATGAAAGTAGTTTTCATCAACTCGAAGTCTTTAAAATTGAAAAAGTAGATGTTTTACAATGGACTATGGAGAAAGGTGCAATGCCAAGCCTTCAACGTTTGGTCATCGAGCGTTGTGACTTTCATATAATGCCCCCCAAGGAACTATGGTGCTTGACTGACTTGCGGGACGTGGAAGTTTTATATCCCTCTCAAAAATTGGCAAAGATGCTTCAAAAGTTGCGGACGAGGGATGGATGTAAGCTCTATGTCTATCCACCTAATTGAGAAAAAGATGCTTAATTTGCTGTGCTATGCTTTGGTGGGGGCTGAGACCTGAGGGGTCAATGGCCTTATGCTTATGGGATTGTCTCTTCTTCATTTTCCTAATCACCCTAGCTTTTTATGCCTAAACTGCCTTTTTTAAAAATAAATTTGTTTATTTAAAAAAATCCTTCCAATAATTTATTATGTTTATGGTGATAAATTTGCTTAAAAAAAGAAGACGAAGAAATTGGTGATATATCCATTTGGGTTTGGAGGAAGGTCTTTGGGACACCACTTAATCGAAAATTTTCAAGTTTTTTTATGTTTAGGTTCAATTATATTATATTAATTTCTTTAGTATTTTTTTCCCATGTATTTAAGACTTCTACTCAGTTTTTTTTTTTTTTTTTTTCCTTATTCTTTTACTTCCCAACAAATGAGGGAATTTGAATCTAGATTCTCTATACAAGTGAGACTGAATAATATTACTAATTCTGTTTATGGTGATAGATCTATTTTGGTTTGAAGGTATCTTGGGACACTACTTAAAAAAGTTTAATAAGTATGTGCTTGGTTTCAATTATATTAATTTTTTAAGTTTTCGTTTCATCTTATATTGGAAACTTCCACTCACTTTTATTTTTTTCAACAAGTGAGGAGGGAGATACGTACAATTGAACTCACAACAAACAAGCCTTCTTTCTATCTGCCCCTGGTTAAATAATTAAATTACATTGTATGATTCCAAGAAGATTATGAATTGGTAATTGATAACTGAGATACGTCATTGTTGAATTAGGAGATGAAAAGAGAAAGGTACTAGAACTTTCATAAAGAAGTATAAAAAGCCTATCTCAATTGATCGTTCTAGTCGGGACAATTTTACGATCTTTCCATGAGAAACATCTTAAAACACACTCACACACAGGAGAAAAATCAAAGGCTAAAATATTGTTTTCGTCCATAAGATTTATAAGAAAATTGAATTTCATCCCTAAGTTTTAAGAAGTTTGTTAGGGTGAAACATTATATGTCCTGGAAAATCTGAGTAAAAACACATTTTTGATGTACTCAAGTCTTTAGTTTTTAGTGTCCAAAAATATGTTGAAGAACTACATTAAGGGTCTGTTTGGATACCGTTTATTGTCGAAAACTGAAAATACTGTAGCAAAATAATTTTTAAATGTGTGAATAGTGCCGTGGGACCTAGTTTTAAAATTGATTTTGCTGAATTCTGTACTTGCGGATCCTATGAACAGTGCACGGGACCCACAGAAATGAAACACAAACGCAAATTTTAGGGCTGTTTACGCTATCCAAACTCTACCTAAAGATACAAGAAAACTAAGATTATGAATCAGAAAACTGAGTAATATAGGTGAGAAATTTCAGCATGCATTTGAAACATGCCCTAAAAAATTTAGTTCACTGGTGGAATCAGTCAAGTTACCCTGCCATAATGCTATTTTTATGGATACCTATTATTGCCCTTTTTTTCTTAGTCTTTTTTTTTTTCAATGCTAAACAATCTTTTTTATTTTGTTACTATGTATATCAATATCTAACAATCAATTCAGAATGTGTGAACCGAGCATGAAAATGTACAATTGTAACTCACAAGGCTTCTTTCTATCTGCACCTGGTTGAATAATTTATGAACCAAGCAGTTAATAACATTGTATGATTACAAGAAAATTATCAAACAGGAATTGATAATTGAGCTCCATCATTGTTGTATTAGGAGATGAAAAAAGAATGGAATCAGAACTTTAATGAAGAAGTGCAAAAAGCTAGTTCACTTGATTGTCCCAGCCAGGACAGTTAGACTAGCTGTACTTGAGAAACTTCTTAACACACACGAGAAAAATCAAAATTCTAGTACAGCAGAATTGTTGACATTTAGCTCCTGGTTCTATATAATTTGCCCCAATTACCATATGATAATAAGTGATGCTCTTCTAATTTTTTTGAGGACGTTTGAACATGCTTCACATGCATGCTGAAATATAATTTGTATGTAATCACAGACCTTTATTGGTGACCTTGAAGTTAACTTCTTAGGCTTTCTACTAACCTAAGTTGTTTCCCACTGTTGTTTAATAGGGCCTTTTCTCATCTCACTTCTGGCTCAAGAACTAGAAATAAGGCCACTTCTCATCTCAATTCTGGCTCAAGAACTAGAAATCCGCTTCTGCATAAAGTTATTATTTTTAATTATCCTTGTGTGGATTTGCAGATTTATATATATCAAAAAGTTGAAACGTAACATTTATTGTTACTACGCTTTTGTTGAGTCGCATTAGTGGCCATGTTATCATTTTCTTTCCATAATTTCTTATAAAAATATGTATATAAATATTAATGTATGCAATAATGCATTATACCTTTACTCATTCTCAAAACTAATTATAACTTATTAATCATGATATGACCATCACTTTTCATTACCATAACTTTACACATTCTTGAACCTATATGCAATTTATAATAGAAAATACATCTAATACAAACACTTTGGGCAGAAACACCATTTATTTATTTTTAGTTTATACTTGCCCAAAAAAAATTTCATTCCACCATTGTATTTATATTCGTATGTTAATGTAGTATTCAAAGTCAGGTTGAAGGGTCCAATTGCTCTCCTACTTAGAGAACCGTATGTTATTTTCATTACCTTCAAGAGATAGAGTTGATAATAAAGCTCTTAACAATGGGTTTTTTTTCCTCTTTCTTTTTCTACTTTTTGTATAAAATATTACATGTGAGTGGTTTTCTTGATACTTATTTGTGGTGAACCAACTTTCTTTACATGGTACCGAATTTAACTTGAATAATACCTTCAACAGGCACATGAAAAGCAGACGCATGCATAATAATTTAATTTAAAAAATTAATGTGATAAAAATTCTTATTGATTACTTTAACAACAAACCACTTCCATTATATTGGATACATTATTTATCATATATTATGGTTTTACATCACTTTCTTATTATAATTATTATTAATTTTTTGAGTTATGTTTTCTAATTACAAATCAGCATTCGGCCACTTCGGTTTATTTGGTTCAGTTTGGTCAACTTCAGTCCATTCAGTCTATTTGGTCTATTTTGGTCCACTTCGGTCTAATTTAGCCTATTTCGGTCTATTTAGTCCACTTCACTGTAATTTGGTCCATTTTGGTCCAATTCAGTCCTATTTGGTCCATTCAGTCTACTCATTCCATTTCGATCTATTTGGTCCAATTTGATCCATTTAGTCCAATTCGGTCTATACGGTCTAATGTGGTCTATTCTGTTCATTTCGGTCCATTTAGTCTATGTCAGTCCAATTCAGTCCACTTACGAATGGTAAAATCGTAAAAGACAAGTTTGGGTTGAGAGTTCTATTAATTATTTGAGTAATATCAATTGTAATTATATGTTAAAGTTTTTGTTATCATAATAATCTCATTAAAACAATGAGAATTTGCATAATAAATTTGAAACTTAAAAATTTTAGTTATACCAAAAGAAATTAGGAAAGTATAATGCATAATAACAATAGTTAAAAGAATATGGATCATTTAAAAAAAGAATAATGTCAATAAAAAATTATAAAATTATATAGTTGTAAAAATAGAGTAATGAAAATTACTTTTGGAAATTGTTTAATTTTTAGGGAGAAAAAATTATCTTCAATAAAATTTAGAAAATAAATTATACATTATACCACATTTTAATATAACTTTATATTCTCATGCATCACATAAGTTTGTGACTAGTTATAGTAATTTGTCAATATAAACACTTCAGATACCCAAAAATAGATGATAAAAGATAGGTTAACACTAAATACCTGCTTTTTATTGTTAAAGTAAATGGAATAATAATATAAGAAGAGAAATAAAGATTGCAGAGTAAGATTATATGGAATTAAGGTGACTCGGTTATAATGGACTAATTACTTGAACTAGGAAAAGATATTAGGTTTTTTGATACAAGAAACATTAGGATTCTTAGTATAATGAACCTGAATTACCATAATACAATAGACTTGGAGCTTGACTAGTACAATTTGGGCTTGTACACGTCTATTTTTAGTCCACAACTTCTCTGCAATGATCAACTTTGGCTAGTTAGCAACCATTATTAGTCAAGTACAAGCTAGTCACAATACCCATTGAAAAATACTTAATCACCAAATACTAGAAAATATATGTAGTTAAAAAATTATCAACCATCTAGGCAACCAAAGACAGAAGTTAAAAAATAAAAATAGCGCAGCAATAAACTCTCAATCTTTGGATGCAACAATACATTTATAAATTCAGCTTCTGTGCCAAAGTTTTGTTCAATTGGGATGGAGTAGTGCCCTTAATTTGTGAGCAGGACATCAGTTTGTATTCAAGTCACCTCTCTGCTTTACTTCAAAGTTCAAAATATAGCGTCTATCATCCCACTGCAAGTGTTCTTTCTTTCCATCTAAATGCCTCATAACTTAGCCACTAATCTTGTCAGGTTCCTTAGAACGAGATGATTCAACTATTTGTGGAACCCGATGAAGCAAGCTGTTCATCTCCCCTAGAAATTCAGCCTTTACTGGTTTGTTCCATCTTCTAAGGCCCTAATCTTTCAGATGTTCAAGAAAGAAAACAGTGGAATAGAATTATAGATGAGTCTATATTAAATTGGAATCATGTTTTCAATAATAGCAATAGCAAACCAAAATGAAATTATTAATTGAAAAGAAAATGAGCAATTTAATAGTGTATACTGATGCAGAAAATACACTTTATTAATTTTTATAACCATTCTTAAGTCCAGAACCTCAGTACAACTTTGTAAATTACTAAAGATGACGTTTTTTAAATGTAAAAGCAAAAGTCATGATTGTTATAATAGGTGAACGTAAATTATAACTTTAGCGAGGTCAGACTGACCAAATATAACTTTATTAAGAATATTGATCATAAGGCCTTCAAAAAAAAAAAAAAAAAAAGAATATTGATCATAATTCAGGTATTTGTTTTGTTTTGTTTTTTTTTTTGGAGAAATCTTAATTCAGGCATATAATTACAAGTTTCAAAATATATAGTCAACCTCTATCAAGTAAAAAAAGTAAAAGTTTTACCCCTGAATGAGATGAAAAAGACAACTAATGCAAGTTGTGAGCATTAGAAAACCAAATCCAGCATAAACAATCGGCACGCCGGGATCAGTCAGAGAAAAAACCATGATTAGTTTCAACACTAATAAAAATAAGCAGTCAAAGAAATTCCTATATTTTATTAGTACAGCAGTTATTTTTAGTCATCACCTTCAGGTCAAGGCCAGTGCATTCCATCTACAATAACTTGTACAATCTGTGTCATTTGGGTGGTTAGTGACAATTTAGTATAGATCACAAACAAGCAATGATCTGAATTTCGAAATAGAAAAGTGAAAAGGAAATTAGAATGAAGGGAAAATATTAAGAAGGCAAAATACACTAACATGCGTTTTTCCTTATCCTCCTCGTTGGCTGTACTACAATACAATCAAGGAAAGAAAAAAAAAACGACAAGTCGTGTAGCCAACTGGGTTTGTACGACATGTCATTCATCATCTTCTCCACGGTGTCATGTTTTTTTGGGTATAGACTTAGTTAGTTGGTCTACCACGTGTACCTGTTTGATTAGTTGGTAAATCTGTAATGACTAGGGCGGTAAACAAGTCAAGCTTTGTCAAGTAGTGCGTGTTTGAGCTTGGCTTGTCAATAAAAATCAAATGCTCAAGCTTGGCTTGAGCTTGAGACAAACCTAAAAACATTGTTTGATCTTGAGCTCGTGAGAATGCCAAAAAGCTTGAATTTGGCTTGACTTAGTTTGATTAATTAGTCAAGCCAGTTCAAGCTTAATATCAAGTTCAAACTTAAGCTCAAGTCAAGCCTTTTAGTTTGGAATCCAAAAAAATTGCATCATCAAATGCTTATGTCACCAAAAATCAAGTAAACAAAAATAATAATAATAATATACTTATTTTATCATACTTCTAATCAAGTAATCAAAAAAAAAAAAAAAATATATATATATATATATACATAATTAAATCCATCCATTCATCAAAAATTTATAGATCAATGGTTTGATATGGGCTAGACATGATGATTGATGAGGTTAATGGGCAGATCTTGCTTCTTTTTTTTGGGCTGCACATGGAAACGTGTGTGAGTAGCTTTATTTTGGGCAAGTGGGCTAGGTCAGGTATTATGTTGGGCTTAACTGGGTGGGTAATAACAGGTCCTAATAAAAAAAAAAATGGATTTATTTTTTAGGCCAAGTCAGACAAAAAGTTGGGGTTTATAAAACTGGGTCGGTTTTTTATATATTTATTTGAAGAGAAATGATATGTTCACAATATTTTTACAATAAATTTTAAGTGACAAGTTGTTACTGGTTGTTATTGTTGGGGCAAAAAAGTAATTTGGGTGTTAGGTTCAAATTTGAACCAATAATAACTAACCACCTATGTTGTGGACGTAACACCTCTCTTATTTTAAATTATAAAAGTTGCAATGGTGATATTAGCGGCAAGATAGGAACTCCGGCAGTGCGTGACCATTTTCTGCTGGGGAAATCTCCGGGAAATACGTGGGTTGCTTGGGAAATAGAAGAATTTTTTTAACTAAATGATTTGGATGGCACTTATACCAAATAATATGAACAAGGATAATTAAAAAAGATAAATTAGTCAATATGGGAATAGACTTTTTTGGTTAATTTTTCTATTTAAGTTTCATTCTTCATAAATAATACTCATAAAAATATAACTTTCCTGACAAATACGAATTTCAAAAAAAAAATTCTTTTATTTTATCTATAGTTATTAAAAACTTTAAATATTTAGCTACAAAAATAGAAGTTAGCCCCTCAAATATTTAAGTTAGTTCAATGATGCTCTTAAAAACAATAGAATATATCAATTGGCCTAGAAGTTACGGACAAGGTAGTTTTTGTTTACTCAAAATCATTTTTTGAATATGTTTAATATCAAACTAGACAACTTTTATATACTCATTGGAGTTTAAAAGATTATAAGTTTCTCTAAAAATATTATTTGGCCAATATGCATATGTCAAAGTTGATAGTTTTGTATACAATATATTTATAAATTAAGACCTACTCTAGTATCAAATTATTAAGGTTTATCTATGTGTATGTGACTATGAGTGTTTACGCATGTGATATTTTGTTTTGACTCTTGACTAATATATTAGTACCACAATTTGGCCTCCCAATCAAAAAATCCTAACTCCGCCCCTTATACTGTTCATATATAATCTGCATGATTATTTGTTCGGCGGCCTTGGGACACAACAATATCTCATTAAATCTGTGTGAAGGTTTGGAATACTGTTGAGAAGCACAAGAAAGGAGATTACGCATCAATCATTCATGGTAAATATGCTCATGAGGAAACTGTAGCTACTGCATCTTTTGCTTGGAAGTATGTTATTGTTAATAATATGACAGAGGTATGTCCCAAATGTAGCTAAAACCTTACTCTGATTATAAATCACTATTTTTGGTGTACAACTGTAGATTCACTTTTGTTGAAGAAATATGTTTTTACTATAAACTTCTCAATGAATGCAGGCAATGTATGTGTGTGACTACATTCTTGGGGGTGACCTTAATGGGTCTAGCTCAACCAAAGAGGAGTTTCTAAAGGTGTAGAGTTTGGTTGCTGATTTGAGCTCTAATGTCTACTATATATGTTTGGTATATTGCAAAGATTTAGTGATGGTCAATGGGTTGCCTGCAGAAATTTATATATGCAATTTCAAAGGGGTTTGATCCCGATAGGGACCTGGTAAAGGTTGGCATTGCAAATCAGACAACAATGCTCAAGGGAGAAACGGAAGAGATTGGTTAGTTTTTCAATTATGCTATTCCAGCTTCTATTTTTACAGTAAGTTGTTACTTGTGTTATTTCTATATAGTTTCCACTTACAAAAAAAAGAGGGGAAATATTTGACAGGTAAATTAGTAGAAAGGACTATGATGCGCAAGTATGGAGTGGAAAACGTTAATGAGCACTTCAAAAGCTTCAATAACATTTGTGATGCTACTCAAGTAATTTCTTTCCCCCTATGTCTCATGGTATTGCTTTTCCATTAAAATTATATTAAAATATTGTGGTGTTCAAATTTTTTTTAGTGTATGCGTGGGTTCTAGTTAGCTCAGTTAATAAAGTCTCTTGTCGTCAAATAAGAGATCTAAAGTTCAAACCCCACCTATACCAAAAAACTGATTGGTGTCTTAGCTTGATGATAAGAGCAATCATCATGTATTGGATGTCATATGTTTAAAATCTACTGTATCTATAAAGAAGAAAACATTTTTTAGTATATGTGTTTCTTCATATGATCTCTATCTTCACCTCATCCTCCTTGTTAGCTATACTATAGTACAATCAATGAAGAGAGAAGATGTTCTAACACCAATTAGGAGCCCTTCATCTATCCACTCACTCGCCCCTATGTTGCATAACCAACTTGCAGATTAGCCAAATGCTTCTCTACCTTGAGAGAGTGCCACTCAATATGTTTATGTCTAGGCTTTCTGATATTTTCAAGTGGACTTAAAACTAATTTAGTAATTTGTTTCATTGTTAGGAGCGTCAAGATGCATTGTATAAGCTGATAGAGGAGAAGCTAGATCTAATCTTGGTGATTGGTGGGTGGAACTCAAGCAACACCTCGCACCTACAACAGATTGCAAACGACAGTGGGATCCCCTCATACTGGATTGACAGTGAGCAGAGAATAGGTCCTGGCAACAGAATTGCATATAAGCTGAATGTGAGTGTGAATGCATTGAGTTACAATATTTCAACTAATATTAAATTCCAAATCTTCTACCATTTTCTTACCCGCCCCCCACCCCTCCTTTCTTTAAATGCTTGTCTTTGAAATTTTTAAATGTGAATTTGAAATAGCACGAGGAGTTGGTTGAGAAAGAAAACTTTCTACCAGAGGGTCCCTTAACAATTGGTGTAACAGCTGGTGCTTCTAATCCAGATAAGGTAATTTTCTTACTATCAAAGAATGTTGTTTTTTTACCATGGAAATCCTTTGATGTAAGCTAGGGTATTTCCCAACCATTATATGCCATCCTAAATTTTTAGTGATATTGGCTATAGAAGTGATAAAATCATGTCCTTTTGGATTTTAACTAGGTTGTTGAGGATGTCCTTATGAAAGTGTTCGACATCAAACGTGAAGAGGCCTTGCAATTTGTGTAACTTAGGTTAGCTTCATATGTAAACATTAGTCAGAGAGTATCAGTGTAATTTTATAACTAAAAAAATGTGTAATTGAAGGATATATGTTATGCAGCCCCAATTTACCCTAGAATTTTTATGTTCTATTGAAAGGTTACGGTTATTGTGGCTTGCATGTTTTGAATTTCTAAATCAATAAGTTTAATGACACTGAAACAATAATTTTCACAACTACTAAGGTAACATGTTGTGATTAATGCACAATAAAAGTAATGTATGTAGCAGGCCATATGATATTGATGTTGCACCACTTATAACATCATAGCAAATTGTAAAATAAGTTGTGAAAACTTTTTTCCCTATCATTACTCGTGTATAGAATATCTAGAGCTTATTATGTCTTCAAGATGATTCTTTAAAGACATTACTAGAAAGGGAATTTAGGGTATTGGTGAATTTTTCATCTGTATCCCCTAGCCAAGATATTCACTGGAGGATTAAGGACATTTACTGTGATATTTCAGCTATACTCTCACAAACCCCTCTGTGCTCTGTTAACTGGATTCCCGGAGGGGCAAATGGCAAGGCTCGTGCCTTGGCCAAGTGGTTGTTATTGAACAATGTATTTAACTGTTTTGAATCTTTAATCAGGGTGGAGCCCAGCAGACCCTCTTGTAATTCTTTTTGGATATGAATAAAATTTTCCAGTTCATCAAAAAAAGAAACAGATTTCAATATACCAACGGTCCATTAGATTCAATAGACCTACTTCTAGTTGGTGTAAAAAGTATATCTCACATTGATTTTAAAGTAAAAATTTAGTTTAAACTGTTGCAAAAAATGCCATTTTAATATATAGCTATTATTAAACTATCTTCTATGGATATTTTTTTAAGAGAAGTGTTACGTTCACAAAATTTTCACAACAAATTATAAATGATAAGTTGTTATTTGTTCTTATTTAAACATATCTCTAAAATTACTTTTTAACCCATTAGTAACAACCAATAACAAAATACCACTTAAGATTTGTTGCAAAAGTATTGTAAAAATCTTGTGGATAGAACATTTTTCTTTTTTTAATGTTTAGAAATCATTTTGAAATTTGTGTGAATCAGGCATGAAAATGTAGAATTTTATCTCAAAATGCATTCTTTTTATCTACTTTTGGAATAATAATTATGATTCCAAAATGGATTAGGAATCGGGAATTGTTGTACTAGCAGAATAAAAAGAATAGAATTCTTCCCCTAAGCAGATTAATTAAGCTTTGAGAAAGTGTGGTTAATTATGAGTGGTAGTGAAAAAAATGTTACGGGTTTATATAAAAGAGATTTTCTAACTAAGACATCAGTCTTTGAGAAGCATAATCTCAATACACAGGAGGGAGGTAAGAGAAAATAAGATCCTGTTTAGTAGAGCATCTTAAATACATATTTTTAGTTTTTAAATAATATTACATGTATTTTCACACATTTTTTCACTCACACGTATTTTAAAAAAAATACAAACAACATCACTCAAATTCCTCTATCAAATGAGTCCTAAATTTTAATACAATGGAGTAGTTGAAAATGTCGATCGTGTCCTGACTTAGGTGTGCACTTTCTTTTTTTAACAATTGTTTACATAATTTGTTATAATAATTTTTAAAATTTGTTTGGATTTAAGGGAGTGGTGTCTGAACATATCCACTCCCTTTTTGTGAGGTATCCCGAAAATCTTATCTTGATTATTTATGTGGATGATGAAATTTGTGATCTTAGTTTATTGCACCTCCTTCAAATCAATTGAATTTACTTGTCAATTGTCACTGACGAAACTAGACACAATGATTATTGCTTGGGTTTGTTAGTCACACACTCACACCACTTTTTCTTATTTTAATATGGAAAATCAATTAGTCACTACACTTTTATTAGGCACTCACCGCAGTATATCATATAAATAATGTGTGTCGGCAGCACTACTCCATTATTTTTTATCCCACAAGACCAAAAAGCTATGAACAGGAAATCTACATGGCTGTTTGCACTACCAAACTTTCCAGCTAAGAATTCTGGAAAAGGTTCTCTCCAAATTTGAAGAGAAATCTTTAAATTTTTTTAATATTTTTTTATTGTAGGTAAATTTTAAAAATTTAATTATTAGATTGCATATTCTTATTATATCATTCATACTTGTAAAATTTCAAAAAGATTAAAAATTAATAGCTATGTCATCAATAAAATGTTTAAATTTCAAGTTTGTGTAATCTAAAATTATGCATAAAAAATAGGGGTGTCAATTCGGGTTAGCGTGTCGGGTTTGTGTCGTGTCGAGGTAGGGGTATTCGACTAAATGTCTCAACCCTAACCCGACTTATTTAATAATCGTGTCATGGTCCTTCAACCCTAACCCAACCTGTTAATTAGGCGGGTTGACCTGACCCAACCCATTTGACACGCTTAATAAACGAGTCGTGTTGGGTTGACACGAATGTAACACAACCCATTTCAACTTGCATAATATTAAATATAACATCCATCTAGAAATAATTTTTTTTTTTACATCTCAAAAAACAGTGCATACACTTCAAGTCTTCAACCCACATTTAAAATAATATAATTCAACAAAAATATAACATTCATCTAGAAATAAATCTTTACACTCCAAAAGAAGTGCATACATTTCAACCCAAATTCAAAATAACAAAGTTTAATAAAAATAAAATAACATAGTTCAACAAAAATATAATATTCTTGGAACTCGCCAAATGCTAAGTATCAATATTGAAAGAATTTGAGCAAACAGTAGACTAATCCTGACTATGACCACGATTATCATCTATAGATTCTTTGTTGATGTCCAAATTCATAACATCTTCCACAAGCTCATCAAATTTCATTTGTGCAAGTTTTATGCCAAAAAAAAAAAAAAAAAATGTATTAGTAGTTCTAGGTTTTGTAAAGTTTCAATTTCCAATTATATCCCTTGTAAATTTTTGTAATTACTCACTTTTCTTTTCAAATTTAAAATATATGTTGGATATAAAAGGTATTTGACAAATCTAAAATAAAATAAATATTTATTTGTTATACGAGTTAACCGGGTTGTGTTAAGTGGGTCATTTTGGGTTAACACAAATAAATTGGCGTGTCAAACGTGTCTATTGCGGGTTGACCTGCTTATGATACGTTTCTTATTGTGTCGCTTTTGGGTCGACCCATTTATGACCCAAACCCATTAAGGCCCAACCCTAACCCGAAAAAACCCGTGTCGTGTTCGTGTTGTGTTTGCGGGTTGGGTCGAACATTGACACCCCTAATAAAAAAGAAGTTTATTGAACAAATAGTAAATAACATCTGATTTGAACTAATTTTGATGTGAGAGTTAAAAACATAAAAAAACATGCCATCTAACAGTTAGATTTTCAAAATTCACATTTAATAAAAAGATATAGGAGGAGTCTGAAAAGTTTCTCAGTTAAAAAAAAAACCTTATCTGAGAATTTTTGTCTTCATTCTTCAAAGAGATTTTAGGCGTTAGAAAAGGAAACGATTAGGAACCTTCCCTCCTCCCTGCATTTCCAACTTCGAAGCTCACATGACAGTCAGCATAAAATGGATTGAAATGCTATGCTAATATGATTCAATAGGAGCGTACTACGTTTAAAATTTTAGATTTCAAAATGTTTTTTGTGTTAAAACTCATTTCCCTCGTTTTTGTGTGTGTGCTTGTTTCTAAAAAAAAAAAAAAAAAAAAAAAAAAATCTACAACTACTTGCTCGGCTTCCTTAACGGGAGCCTTGGATTCAGCAGAGGCCTCGGGTTGAGCGGGGGCTTCCTAAACAGGAGTCTCAGACTCAACAGGCGTGTGAGCTAGTTCTCGAAGGCGTTAGGACACACGTTATGCCGATTCGTCCTGTAAAGGCGCAAGCTCGTCCGAGCAAGTATACCGCCGACCAAGGTCCCGAGCTGGATTAATGGATAAGCGCACAGATGAATGCACGGCAGAGAGAAAACTCAGAGAGTAGGGAGTGAAAAAGTGAAAGAATGATTTGGGATGGGCTATTTATAGGAACCAAAGGGGAGTGAGCAACGTTTAATCAGCAATAATAAGACTTAATTAGCAATAATGAAACAAAAAAACCTTATGGATACCAATGCTGACTGACACGTGCGCCGCCTCGGTTCACGAATCGTAAGGTAATGATGACGGTTGACCCAAACGGCCAGATATAACGCGCCTTTTGAGGGCACATTAGTTGGTTTCTGAAACTGTCCAAATAATCAACCCTTGAGCTCCTCGGATATCGAGTGCCTTTTAGGGTTCCTTGATTCTTCCCGAGGGCCGGACATGAATCAAGGGGGGGGGGCTAATGTACGGCACTGTGGTACCCAGACCCATTTGGGCCTTGGGTTCTGACTCAGCAGTGCGGCCCATGGGTCCAATCTCTCTCTACCCATGACCCCAGCCCAAACCCACAAAAGCCATGGGCCCAAGCTTTGTACTGCTCAAGAGCCTGAAGAGTAGACAGTCTACATTAGCACGCACCTCGTTTTGCCACTTGGTCCTTGCTTGGCGAACCATTCCCGAGCAAGAAGAAAGGCGTTCGGGTACACCATCCCTTATATGCCCGGCAATGCCCTGAGGAATATCACTGCCGAGCGTATCTATTGGAAAAATTTCTTAGCTCCGCCACTGTTTAAAGAGAGAGAGAGAGAGAGACGACTTGTGATGAAGAGCTCAAAAAATACAACACCAAATCATATTAACCCAAAATAGTGTTATAAAAAAAATTACAATGATTCATCGACCTAAAGATGAGTTGTAAGAAAGAATAAAAAAATTATTCAATTCATGCTATGTAATAGAAGAATATCATATTCTTATATATATACTATCTCTTTAATGTAATAGGATAACATTTAACAATCAAAGAAAATAAAAAAGATAACAACTTAACAACACACAACCTAATTGTTTCAACTCAAAGTAGAGTTCTAAAAAATATAAAAATTCATCAACCTAAAGTAAAGATACAAGAAAATAAAAAAATCTACCAAGGAGAGAGAGATAGAGAGAGAGATCACATTTTCTGTGTGAGAAAAATATGTATAAAATGGAATAAGGAATAGTAAATTTATAGTAAGAAGATAGAGATAAGAAGACCCCAAATAAAATGAAAAGTGACATTAAAGTTGAAATGAAATGGTAGAAGTGAGAGAGAAATGTTAAAGGAAATGTAATAGTAAGGTGCAAAATTAATAAGAAGAGGAAGAGTAAAAAATAAGAGAGAAATGATTAGAAATAGGTGAATTATGTAGCTGCTAATGTGGCTCAATAGAAACGTAATAATAATACCACGCTTTAATTTTTTGATATTATATATAATATAGATATGACAAGAAGAAGATACTAATATTAAAATTCCTTATATACTTCTCGACAAATTGATAAATACATTGATGAATTTTTTCTTGCAAAATAGAAGTGAGCAATAGAAACTTCATAAAATTAATAAAGCATGCCATATAAACAATTTTAAAGAAAGTGTTTAGAATGCATTAAAACAATATAACAATAGCATGATTTTGTTGATAACTGCTCCAAACGGATTTGCTTCCGCATCATTTGATAATTCAAACTGTAAAATAACTTCTGCACCGTTTACATATTTTTATAGACACAACTTGAATTTTATAGTCTGAAAACTGGAAATGGATTGAGCAAAACAAAAAATAGACAAACAAACAAGCTAGAAATGTAAATCCCAACTGTAAAAAATAACAAATGGCAAACTACAAAGGAAAAATTGACATAGCCAACTAAAGAATGAAGTAAATTAGAGAAACCATGATCGTCGATGTATAGATAGATTACAGTAATTTGTTACTTCTGTTACCCAAAAATAGGGGAAATAAGGTAGACGGGTCAAATTAATTTCTACTTGCTTATCATTGCTACTTTAGATTTTAACTTTGGGCCAAAAACCTCAAATATTGAATATTCACAATCTGACTTCTCTGCCCATTTGAATTCAATAATTAAGATAGGAAAGCAGGGGCATCTTTGTAATTTGGTTTGAAAAGTAACCGAAAATATTGGTTTGATCGAATGGCTTTTATATATAAAGGGAATTGTGCCACTTTTTCATAAAAGCACATTTTAAAAAGCTGAACCAAACTCACTCTTAGTTGTTTGGCCTATAAAATTTGTAAAGACAAGGTGCACTTCTTTTTTTAACAATTGTTTATACAATATGTTATAATTATTTTTTATTTTGGATTTAAGGGAACGGTGTCTTAATATACACACTCCCTTCTTGTGAGACATCCCAAAAATCTTACTGATTGTTAATGTGGATGATAAAATTGGAGATTTTAGTTTATTACATGTCCTTCAAATTAATTTAATTTACTTGTCAAATATCAAATCAATTAATCAAGCCACTTTTACTACTACAACATATCATATAAATAATATGTGTCGGCAGTATTGTAAAACGCATATTAATGTAGTAATGTCTCTAACCAGCGAAAGAAAAAGGAAATGAAAGCAGCACTCATTATTTTTGATCCCACAACAGATAAGACCAACAAGCCTATGAACAAGACATGAACATTGCTGTTTGCACTACCACACATTCCAGATAAGAATTTTAGGCGTTAGAAATTAGGAACCTTTCCTCCTCCCTTCATTTCCAACTTCAAAGTCCACATGATTGATAGTTCTCATAAAACACTTTCCTTCATCCTTCCGGACTTTCCTTTCCCAACAACCCTCTGCCCCCTGAGAAAAAAATATCTGTAATTGTTGTACTAAGTTTTAGTGTTTTACCCACAAAGGAGGGAAAATAATTAAGCAGACATGGCAGACAGTGTTGTGAGTTTCCTGTTGGAGAACCTGACTCAGTTGCTTACCCAAGAATCAAAATTGCTACTTGGAGTTAAGGATCAAGTCAGGTCACTTAAGAACGAGCTGTCTCTGATCAACCTCTTCCTCCAAAAAACTGAAGGCAAACGACAAGACGAATTGGTGAAGGAGGTAGTCAGCCAAATTAGGGACGTAGCTTATGAGGCTGAGGATGTTATTGATACATTCATCGTGACTGTGACAGAGCACAGGAGAAGAAGAAGCAAGCTGAGGAAGTTAATCCATTCATGTGACCGAGCAATTACGTTTCACGAGGTTGCAAGCAATATAGAGAGAATCAAGATCATCAACAAGGAAATTAACGACAATAGGAGCAAGTACGGCATAGAAATTGCTGAATCATCTGGAGGAGATGCAGAAGCAGAGGAGATACTGCACAGGCGCAGGAAACATGTTGAGGAAGATCAAGTAGTGGGCTTCGCTCATGACGCTGAGGTATTGGTGAAGGAGCTTATGGAAGGGAGTTTGCAACGGAATGTTGTTTCAATCATTGGCATGGGCGGCTTAGGCAAAACCACTCTTGCTAGGAAGATCTACAACAACAATGATGTCAAGAATTACTTTGATTTCCGTGGGTGGGTTTATGTCTCTCAAGAATATAGAATCAGAGAGCTGTTGCTTGAAATTTTGAAGGGACTGACACCACTGCCAAGAGTGATGTTGAAAGCTGATTTGAAAGAAGAATTCATCCACCGGCCGAGCACAAAACTCTCTGATCTCCTCAAGCAAATGTGTGAGTAGCGAAATCCTCCGCACTAGATCCGTACAGTCCTTCCTAAACGACCAGCCGTCATTTCCACCACCGCCAATGGCAATGCCGGCCGCAGTAACTTCCCTGACGAGCTCAAGGCCCAATGGATTCCATGAGTTCTAGATGAGAGCTATAGAGAGAGAATGAGAGAGAGCAAGCGAGAGAGACAGAGAGAGGTGTTTGGAGGCCAAGAAAATGAAGGAAAATGAAAACCTGAAAACTGAAACGTCTGAGGGTTTTTTTTTTTTGTTTTCTTTTTTTTTTTTATTATGAGAAGGGCTAGGTTGAATTTGGATATAATGTTTTTGGGTTAAATGGGTCTCAATGGGTTTTTAGTTAAAACCTAATAATCATTGGGTCTAATTGGGTTGATGCCCATTTAACCCAACTAATAATTGGGTGGGTTTGGGTTCAATTAGAGTGGGTGGATTTGAGTGGGCAAATGAGTTTGAGCTTATTTTGCCACCCCTAATCAAACCCCATCTGTTCTATAGATCATCATGCACAATTCAAATTCCCATTCAACCCTAAAGTCCCTTTTTTATGAAACCAAGAGGAATAAGTTTCATATAACAAAGCTCTAACATAAAATTTCTAATTCCTATTGATCAACAGCGAGTCAGCAATATTAATAAAAGAAATTTGAAATTTGAAAAAGATCAGATTGTAATTTTTCATACATGAAAAACAGTCCAACATTAGAAAAGGATCCCAATTCTTCAGGTCAATCTTGAAAATTTAATACCTAGAAGATAGAAAGTCAAAAACAAATGAAGTAGGGAAAGCTATGTAAACATGGGATTATGGAGAAGAGTTTATCGGGTTTTAGAAAAGTTTGTAGGAAAATATATGAAATTTTCCCCTGTGCATTGAACACCATATGAGTTGTTATTTTAGATTGGTATACATGCCCAAGCTGAAGGAAATTAGCAAGAGCAATTGGAGTCAGTAAAATTTTTATTAATTTAAAGGAGAAGAGAACAGCGTCAGAAGAAGTTGCCATCTCAATGTTACTCTTCTCCTGTCTCTCTTTCACAGCGTTCATCCAAAATCGGACTCCCCCAAATTTCGAATTTCTGTAACGGAGTTCGGCAGTGACTTTAACTTTGGGCAATCGCAGATCTTCAAAATGGTTTTTTGCTTTTGGGTTGTGGGTTTGATATGGTCTGATTATGGTGGTTTGTGGGTTGCGATTGTTGTGGGTAGTGGTGCTACTACTGCCTGCTGAGTTGTGGTGGTTGTGGGTGGAACGGGAAAGGAGAAGGGGAACAGGAGAAATAGGGTCTGAGGAAGGAGATCTTTGTTGGTTTGTGGGTATGGTGGGTTTTGATTGAGGAATGAGACGGCAGAGAGCTATTTTTTGAGGAAGGAGAAGGTAGAGAGCTGGTTTTGCGTTTATCGGGGTTTAGAATAGTTTTATTTTGCGTGAAAAGGTTTTTTTTTGTGTTTATGTTTTTTTTTAAAATATTACGCTAACGCAGGAAATTTTGGAAGTTTCAAAAGTTTCGGTTTTATGTATATATATATTGATAATATGAACGGGGATAATTACAAAAAGATAAATTAGTCAATATGAGGATAGATTTTTTTGGTTAATTTTTCTATTTAAGTTTCATTCTTCATAAATAATACTCATAAAAATATAACTTTCCTGACAAATACGAATTTAAAAAAATTCTTTTATTTTATCTATAGTTATTAAAATTTTTAAATATTTAGCTACAAAAATAGAAGTTAGCCCCTTAAATATTTAAGTTGGTCCAATGATGCTCTTAAAAAACAATAGAATTTATCAATTGGCCTAGTAGTTACGGACAAAGTAGTTTTTGTTTTCTCAAAATCATTTTTTGAATATGTTTAATATCAAACTAGACGAGTTTTATATACTCATTGGAGTTTAAAAGATTATAAGTTCCCCTAAAAATATTATCTAACCAATATACATATGTCAAAGTTGATAGTTTTGTATATAATATATTTATAAATTAAGACCTACTCTAGTTATAAATCACTATTTTTGGTGTACAATTGTAGATTCACTTTTGTTGAAGAAATATGTTTTCACTATAAACTTTTCAATGAATGCAGGCAATGTATGTGTGTGACTATATTCTTGGGGGTGACCTTAATGGGTCTAGCTCAACCAAAGAGGAGTTTCTAAAGGTGCAGAGTTTGGTTGCTGATTTGAGCTTTAATGTCTACTATGTTTGGTATAATGCAAAGATTTAGTGATGGTTAATGGGTTGCCTGCAGAAATATATATATGCAGTTTCAAAGGGGTTTAATCCAGATAGGGACCTGGTAATGGTTGGCATTGCAAATCAGACAACAATGCTTAAGGGAGAAACAGAAGAGATTGGTTAGTTTTGAAATTATGCTATTCAAGATTCTATTTTTACAAGAAGTCGATAATTCTGTTATTTCTATATAGTTTCCACTTACACAAAAGGATGGAAATATTTGACAGGTAAATTAGTAGAAAGGACTATAATGCGCAAGTATGGAGTGGAAAACGTTAAAGAGCACTTCAAAAGCTTCAATAACATTTGTGATGCTGCTCAAGTAATTTCTTTTCCCCCATGTCTCATGGTATTGCTTTTCCATTAAAATTATATTAAAATATTGTGGCGTTCAACATTTTTTAGTGTATGTATGGATTCAAGTTAGCTCAATTAGTAAAGTCTTTTGTTGTCAAATAAGAGATCTGGAGTTCAAACCCTGCCTATACCATAAAACCAATTGGTGTCTTAGTTTGATGATAAGAGCAATCATCATGGACTAGACACCATAGGTTTAAAATCTACCGTATCTATAAAGAAGAAAACATTTTTTAGTATATGTGTTTCTTCGTATGATTTCCATCTTCACCTCATCTTCCTTGTTATCTATACCATAGTACAATCAATGAAGAGAGAAATGTTCTAACACCAATTAGGAGCCCTTCATCTATCCACCCACTCTCCTTTATGTAGTTATGTTGCATAACCAACTTGTAGATTAGCCAAATGCTTCTCTGCTTTGAGACAGTGCCACTCAATATGTTTACGTCCAGGATTTTTGATATTTTCAGGTGGACTTAAAACTGATTTAGTAATTTGTTTCATTGTCAGGAGCGTCAAGATGCATTATATAAGCTGATAGAGGAGAAGCTAGATCTAATCTTGGTGATTGGTGGGTGGAACTCAAGCAACACCTCGCACCTACAAGAAATTGCAAACGACAGTGGGATTCCCTCATACTGGATTGACAGTGAGCAGAGAATGGGTCCTGGCAACAGAATTGCATATAAGCTGAATGTGAGTGTGAATGCATTGAGTTCCAATATTTCAACCCCCCTCCCTTTCTTTAAATGCTTGTATTTGAAATTTTTTAAATGTGAATTTGCAATAGCACAGGGAGTTGGTTGAGAAAGAAAACTTTCTACCAGAGGGTCCCTTAACAATTAGTGTAACAGCTGGTGCTTCTAGTCCAGATAAGGTAATTTTCTTACTATCGAAGTATGTTGCTTTTTTACCATGGAAATCCTTTGTTGTAAGCTAGGGTATTTCCTAGCCATTATATGACATTTTGAATTTTTAATGATATTGGCTATAGAAGTGATATAATCATGTCCTTCCGGATTTTAACTAGGTTGTTAAGGATGTCCTTATCAAAGTATTCGACATCAAACGTGAAGAGGCCTTGCAACTTGTGTAATTAAGGTTAGCTTCAAATGTATACATTAGCCAGAGTATCAGTGTAACCATACAACTAGACAGGAGTATAATTGAATAATCTATGTTATGTAGTCCCAATGTAATGTTGAATTTTTACTTTGTATTGAAAGGTTATGGTTATTCTGGCTATCATGTTTTTGAATTTTTGAATCAATAAGTTTGGCGAACCAAAAATTTTCACAACTACTAAAATTGTATGTTGTGACTTGTGATTGGTGCACAATAAACATGGTGTTAGTCAATAGTGAGCCATGTGAGAATGATTTTGTAATACTCTCAACTTGATACCTCAAGCAGCTTGTGAAAAAGTATCTCTAGCATTACTTGTGTACATAATATCTGGAGGTTGTTATGTTTTCAAGTTGATTCTTTGAAGACATCACTAAAAAGGGAGTGTAGGGCATTGGTGAATTTGTCGTCTGTTTTGACAGCAAACTCTGTTTATTTGTGTACTTGAAACTTCGGTTCAATTTACTTACTTTTACTTGGTATAACTATAAACAATATATCTCTTGTTATGTTTAAAGTAAAATTTTAGTTAAACTGTTATAAACAGTTGATTTATTCTGCTATAATGCCATTTTAATAGATATCTATTCACCTATTATCGTTAAGCTAATTTTATTTCAATGTTTAACAATCATTTTGAGATTTTTTTGAACTGGGCATAAAAATGTAAAATTGTAACCCAAATCTTCTGGATGTTCAAGAAAGAAAATAATGGAACAGATGAGTACATATAAAATTGAAATCATGGTTTCAACTTTGAACCATGGATACATCAAACTAAAATAGAATTATTAATTAAAAATAAAAAATAAAAGCAATTCTAACACATTGCCCCCTTACAGTGTAAAATTAATGATGCAGGAAATATGACTTATAAATTTTTATCACCATTCTTTAAGTCCAGAACAACATTTGAAGTTTGATTTATTACTAAAGACAATTTTTTTTTATGTTAAAGTGCTGATTATTATAATAGGGATCAGAATGTAAAAGCCAGATCAATATGACCAAATATAACATTATTATGAACCTTAAATAAAATTGAGGTTATATAATTACAAGTTTTGAAACATATACAGCCAACCTCAATCAAGTAAAAAGAAGCTTGACCTGTGAATGAGAAAGAAAACTGGTGCAAGTTGTGAGCATTAGAGCACCAAATTAATCATAAACAATTGGCACCCCATGATCAGTTTGAAAAAAAAAAAATGTTTGATTCCAACACAAATAAAAATAAGCTGTCAAAGAAAATCCTATTGCAACTACAATTACAATTCTTGTACCATTTATGTTAATTGGGAGCTTAGAGCCAGGTCGTCAAACTCCATAAACTTTCCCTTCCAAGTCGTATAGGACAATTGGACTAAAGTGGACAGAATGGACTGAAGTAGATCGAACAAATTGACCTGGACCGAATTGGACATATATAATGGACCAAAGTAGACCGAATGAACTAAATTGGACCGAAGTGAACTGAAGTGGACTGAGTAGATCGAAAAGGACTGATGTGTAAAATCATATAGTATATAACAAAGAACTAGTTGTATATAGTATGCAAGCTGCTAAAAGTCCATTTATGGACTAAAGCAAGCATTTAGAATGATGTACAAGCAGGAAAGCACCGACGCGGCTATAGGGAGGCCACACCGGCGTCCGGCGCGACTTGATGCAGGGTGCGATGGGCGACGCCACTACCCACGCGTCGGTGCTGCATTGGTGCTTTTTTTTTTTTTTTTTTCGTTTTCGGATTTGCGTCAATTTGCACCGACTCGGGCTAATTCGGGTCAAATCAGTTCGTATCGGCCGGTCGAAACTGACAAATTTAGGCCGATACCGGCTTTGAATTAGGCCAAAATTCAAGTAAGAATTATTATTTAAAAAAAAAAAAAAAAAAAAAAAAAAAAGACACCCCTGAAACCATCACTGCCTCCTGCCTCTCTGCTCGGAACTGCTTCAATCAAGTCTAGCAGCTCTGCACTAGCCCAGTCACTGTGTGTTTTAGTTGCTTGATCACTGCACTGATCTCCAACTCTGGTTTTATGCTTGCTCTTGTCCTGAGTGCATTCCTTCTTACTTTCAACACTATGATAGAGACACTGAGAAAGCCTTTGCCAAGTCCAGATTTCCCAATTTAAAAAAATTAGTATTGTGTAGGTCACAGTCAGGGCTTTTATCAAGCCTTCAGCCCTTGCACCATCTACAAACTTTGAAGATTAATAATAAAAATCTTGCCCTTTCAAGTCCGAGTTCATTCCAGTTGACCCTCACAAAGATTACCTTAGTAGGCGCAAACTTATCTGCAGAACTCATGAGAGTGTAGGGTAGCCTTACCAGCCTTTGAATACTCAAAGTAGGAGGAGTTGCCCGTCAAGGCATTTATAATTTCTTCAATTGGGATGAAAGCAGTTTTCTTCAACTTGAAGTCCTTAAAATGTTACATATGAAAGTTGTAGAATGGACTATGGGGAAAGGTGCAATGCCAAACCTTCAACGTCTGGTCATCGAGCGTTGTGATTTTTGTTATATGTCCCCCGATGAATTAAGGAGCTTGACTGCCTTGAGAGATGTGGAAGTTTTATATCCCCATGAAGGTCTGAAAAGCATGCTTCATCTGTGGCAGTTGCACATGAGGGATGAATGTAAGCTCCAAGTCTATCCACCTCTGCAAAGCTAGAAATTGAAAAAAAAGTTGATAACTTCATCTGCTGTTGCTATGTTTTTGTGGGGGTCTGTGACAAGGGGTCAGTAGTCCTCTGTTTTGTTCGTTGGTTCATATAACCATTTTTTTTCCACCATTAATTTATCGTCTGGGGGTCAAGCTATGGTGGCATTCGCATAAGCGCAAGACAGTTTCTCCGACTTTCCTTTAGTCTAATTCTGTGGGGGGCGAATGAGGCAGCACATTTAGCAAAGCAAGGAGAAGAAGAACAGATATTGATTGAAGATGCCACTCACTCCTCAGTGCATTGAAGAGCGAGTGGAGTCTGATAGGTCTACTTATGCTTTTGTCATTTGTGTGATTGCTGCCCTTTTCATTGAATCTGTCCTGCTTTCGTTGTTATTGTTGTTGCTTTTGTGTTCTTGTTTTTAAAATGAAGCATGAGTTTTCAGGCAAGAAAAGGCCTGCAGTCCTGCTTCATCTGCTTTGCTATGTTTCGGTGAGGCTTAAGGGGTTAATGGTCCTCTATTTTGTTAGTTGGTTCAGGTTTTGATTGTATAATACGTACTTAAAAGTTACTTTTTGCTAATTCCTTAAAAGCTACTACTTGAAATGGTAGGGATGCTTCAACGGTTGTAGATGGGGGGATGAATGTGAGGTCTAAGTCTATCCACCTCTCGACCCGACCCAGCTGATTAAGAACGAGTTGATCGGCTTAATCTACTGTTGTGCTATGCTTTGGTAATACTGAATTCAACATATTACCCATGGGTATCATCCGATTTGTCAGAATATTCGAGTATTGGGTGAGGTATCATTGTTTATCCGAATTTACCCGTACTCGACTTGCGTTTTTTTTTTTTTTTTTTTTTTTTTTTTTTTTTTTTTGTAAAAATTAAATAAAAGAATATTTTTCCATAAAAGGATATTATCAACAATTACTTTTAAATTCCTTTAAGAAGTTGCTGATTATATTACAATCGGTTACCATAATTAAACCATAACGATATTATCCATTTGATTTGATAGTCAAATCAATAAGGAAGCAAAACAATTAATAACATTTTAAAACACCATTAAATATTATTTATATTGCATGTTTTCTTAGCTCCTACTATACATGCATAAATGTGTAGCTTATCAAAAATATAATTTGAAAGTACTGTACATAAAGGTAAAAGTTAGTTGAAATAGTGCAGTGCGACTCATAAATAATACCAAAAAGTGCAGTGATACTCATGAATAGTAGTAAAAATAAGCTGAATAGTAAAATAAGTTGGCAAAAATAATCTTTACCAAACGGACACTAAAGAGACGGAAGTGGACCTTCTTCTCCTTCTAATAAATTAATTAATAAAAAAAATCCTTAAATTTATGTCTTACTATTTACATAGTTGTCTTTTGCTTCATTGAATTTTTGTTTGGGATTATAACATGAATTTGACTTTCATTTGTATGGAAATTATTATACTATTATTGCTACTTATTCCTTCTTTGTAAAGTAAAATATCATATATCATGTTTTTGACTTTCACTTGTGTGGAAAGCATTGATTCCATTGGTATCATTACTTCCCATAAAATGCTTAATTGATGTAATTTGCTCCCAAATTTTTCTTAAGAATTTATAAAGGAATATGTTAAATAAGATTATATTACATCAATCTTCCTATTAATTACTAACTGATTTTGTTTATGCATGTAACCTTCCTATAAAATGCATAATGAAGTAATTTGCAAGAATATGTCAAATGTATCTTTTTTATTTTGTTAACTTATTTGATCAATTGTACATATTTAGAAAGCTCAAAATTACTTTGTCTAACACTTCAATTAGAATTTTCTTATAGCTTAGAAATTTAAATTAAAAAAAAAAAAGACATGCATTTGACACTTTAATTACTAGGAGAGAGAGAGAGAGAGAGAGAGAGAGAGAGAAGAAGAAGAAGAAGAAGAAGAAGAAGAAGAAGAAGAAGAAGAAGAAGAAGAAGAAGAAGAAGAAGAAGAGCATAAGTGTTTTACTTGAAAAGAGGTGGGCCTGAAGACTTTCATAATTAAAGAGTAATAGAGGATGATGAAGTGGTAAGTGGTTTGCGCATTATTTTTTTTAAGTACTATTAAAAAAAAAAAATCAGGTATAGGTATCACAAGCAAGAAACTCGAGTGAAAATTGAGTATGGACGATAATCAGGTTCTGGGTTTGGGTATCCAATTCCGGCCCATGGCCATCCCTAGATGCAGATGGTATGATATATATATATTTTTTTAGAAAGATTCAATCCTAGATGATAACTTTTTATCATCAGACCAAGACACTAATCGGTTTTTTATGTAGACGAAGATAGATGGTATGATATGAAATGTAGTTGTTGCTTTTTTCTAATTCCCTAATTAGAATAAAAGACTTAATGTGATTTGGTTTTACTAGACTAATTTTTTGCACTACAAAAAAAAAAAAAAAAAAAAAATTTACTTGCACTACAAAAAGAGATTAAGTTTTTGAATAAAAGTAACATTCAAATTCTAAGTTAAGTTTTTGAATACGTGTAACATTAGTTTTTTTTTTTTTTTTTTGAGAGTTTCAACATATAGCGTCCGCTTCTAATGATAGCTTTTAGGTGAGAATTAAAACTTTAGATCTCTTATTCAACCATTAAAGACTACTAGTTGAGCTAACTATAACATTAGCTTTTTGTGTATCTACAATGTAAGTTTAAAGTTTACATTGCTGATTCAATGTAAACCTATAAAAATCCTTGCTAATTTATAGTGTTATTTGAAAACTTTACCGCACATCTCTCACACACACACATGCACTTTGTATATGTGTGTGTGTGTGATAGACTTCAGTAGGTCAGTAAAGGAGGTGGCCTTAAAGAGTCAGAGCAACCACATCAGCTCTTGCAAAATACAAAAAGTAACTCATTTTACACATTTTGACCAAAAAAACACCCACATCAGTGGGTGTAAAATTGTGCATAAATGCACAAGTGCTACAGTAACTGTGTATATATGCACATTTACTGTAGTTCTTCTATCCATTATTTTAATATTATCTTCATATACTATAAAAAACCTATTTCACTCTTTCTTTCCTCTCTCCTCTCACCTGAGCAACACCAACGCCTCTCAATACTCTCTCCCTATTTCATTCCTGACCTCTTCCTCTCATCTTCTCTCTTCGTCTGCTTCTCAACAGCTCTTGCTCTTGCTCATTCTCATCACCACGAGAAATAATGTGATTGGTTGGTGTAAAGTTGTGATTTTCAAATATGTATTTTGTTGGCTTCTATTCCTTGCCAAATTTGATTGTAATTTTATTCAATCTTATGTACCTTGTATTTATTGTGGGAATTTATTGTAAGGGTTGTGTGATAGTGAGAGAGAGTGTGAAGACTCAAGCAATTGAAGTAAGGAGGGTTTTCGGGGGTATCTCGTGACTAAGCATCCCGCGAAAGGATGCATGTGCCCTGCACATGATTGGAATGCGAAGAGTTAGTACAGATGGAGACAGCTGTGTCTCGCGGGTAAGGCCTTCCCGCGAGACACCCGCGAGACATTCTGTTATGCCAGAATGTACTATCTGATAAACACTTTCTGCACCCACACTATATATACCCACATTACTCACAAATGATAAGGAGAGTTTCTGAGAGAAAACTTTAGCAAAAACACTTGAGAGTTAGAAATTGTTATACCAACAATTCTCTACACATTTGTTTAAGGAATTTTCTCATCTCCTACCTCTCCATTTCCATATCATTGAGAGGTTGATAGCCCAAACACTTACCACACCCTTTCAGAGTGTCAAGTGATAATTTGGTGTTGCTGAGAAGTATTGGAAGAAGCCAAGGATGGCAGATGCAACATGGAGCTTGTTGCTGGATCCGGAGAGCTAGATAAGACACGGTTCCGAGAAGCCTTGTTGGAGTAGGAGCTTGGAGGGCTTAGGTACAGCAGGTAGATTAGGCTTGGAGGGTCTCTTGCTAACCCATGTATCCTAACTGATTGTCTAGTGGATCGATTACCGCTTGGAGGGCAGCGGAGAGGTTTTTCGTCGAGTTTTTCGGTTTCCTTTTCGATAACACATCGGCGTGTTATTTGCGTTTGCATCTCTCTTCCCTACTCTTGTTCATTTCATTTTACTACTGTGTTGCTTTAAATATGGATTAGAGTAGCTCTCTTGCTTGTATGCTTGTGTTTACACTATTCCGCACTTAGTATTAAGTTAGTGTAAAATTAACCAAGTCGTAACTTTGAATTAGGGGTCTAAACAAGCTCTTGTGTTTTTAACACATTTTTGAGCTTTCAATTGGTATCAGAGCGGGTGCACTCATTGTGGTTTAAATACCTTAGTGCGATCCTTGACCTTGTATTGAGATGGACCTGTCTCAATCTTTGAATGTTCCACCATATTTTGATGGTAGTAACTATGCCTTTTGGAAAGTCCGAATGAGGGCATTCTTGTGTTCTATTGATGATACTGTTTGGGATGCGGTAGAAGTAGGATGGACTAGGCTGGAGGCAGCTAAATCCACTTGGGATGAGGCAGCACTTGCGGCAGCTAACGCTAACAGTAAAGCTTTGAATGCAATTTTTTGTGGTGTTTCTCTAGATGAATTTCACAGGATTTCTCACATAACAATAGCTAAGGAAGCTTGGGAGATATTGGAGACCATATATGAAGGAATAAAGAAAGTAAAGGATACAAAGTTGCAGATGCTAGCCACTAGATTTGAGGAGCTGAAAATGAGTGAGGACGAGTCATTTGACTCTTTCTACAGTAAGCTGAATGAAGTGGTTATTGGCAAGTTCAACTTAGGTGAGAAAACGGAGGACTCAAAGGTAGTGAGGAAAATCCTCCGATCATTACCGAAGAGCTTCCGAGCAAAAGTCACAGCTATAGAGGAAAGTAAAGACTTAGATGAGATCAAAATCCAAGAGTTAATTGGATCTCTCCAAATGTATGAGCTGGGATTGCCTTCTTATAAGTCGAGTAAATTTCTTGCTCTTAAAACCATCACCGAAAGAATGGATGATTCCTCTGAAGAAGATGGAGTGGAGAAGGAGGTAGCATTTCTTGCAAAAAACTTCCTAAAATTTCTGAAGATGAAGAACAGTGGGAAACCGTTCAGCAGAGGGAAGTTTTCATCCTCCAAAGGTGATAGGAAGGAGTTTAAGAAGAAAGATGGAAATGAGTCACAACCCCTTCAAGGCATCATGTGTTACGAATGAAATGGTCATGGACATCTCAAAAAGAAGTGTCCAAACTATTTGAGAGGGAAGGGCAAGGCATATGCCACAACCCTCAGTGATTCGGATTCTTCCAATTCTGATTCGGAAGTGAGCTGTGATGAAGAAGGGAATTTCTCAGCATTTATGACTATTGCTCATGTTGAGTCTTTGGAGGACTTAAATTTGCTTGTGCAAAAACTTGAGAAGCATAGTGATGAGGAATCAATGAGAATTGTTGAAGAATCGGATGCTGAAGTAGATGAAGATACAGCTGGTCTTCAAGAGAATTACAACTCTCTCCTTAAGAAGTCGGGAGAGTATACAAGGGTGGCCAAGGTGGCTGTGAAAAAGATGAAGAAAGCAGAGGAGGACTATAGAAGTTTCCTAGTAAGATATAAGGAGGCCAAGTGTGAGATTGAGACACTAAATGGTGAGCTATCCGAAGCTTACACCAAGGTGAAATTCCTTGAGCTTGAGGTGGTTCAAGCAAATGCCAAGGTAGAGCGAGTATCCACAAAGAAGCTTGATAATATCCTCTTTCATCAAAAAACCTTCTCCGATAAAACCGGATTAGGATACACCGGAGAAAGTAGTTCAGTTGTGAATATCTCCAATGAAGTGAAGTTTGTGAAGGCCAAAAAGTCAGTTGTAGTTGCCCCTATTGTGGAGAAGGCAAAGGTTGAGAAGAAGAAGAATGTGGCTGACCAGCGGGTGTTGAACAAGCCCCTTAATCAATCTGTGGTCAAGTCTGATGCTAGAGCAAAATTTCTTCCACGATCACAAAGAGGTCCTAGAACGAACCATGTGTGTCATCACTGTGGACTTCAAGGGCACACCCGACCCAATTGTCATAAGCTGAGAGCATTGAGGAATGCTAGTGATCAAAGGTCAAGAGGACCAAGAAATGACAAGAGGACTTGGGCTGTTGAGTCATCAAAAGGTCGAAATGGTGATCCCGGAATGATGGACGTGATGAAGATGATTGGTGCATTTACCAACTGCTTGGAAAGCTTCACTAGAAGGTTTGAAAGTCCTAACACTCGTACCCAATCCTATATGGATATCACCCCAAACGCATGTGATGTGTGGGTGAAAAAGGGTACTCATGCATGATCACCTCCTATGTCCATGCATCAATACTTCCAATGTTTAGGATCATAGGTTCATGCATCATATCATGCATTGCTTTTTGTTTATTGTACTTCTTTTACAAATTTTGGTTTATGCCTGTTTTTGTTGATCTTACTTTATTTTTTCTGTTTTTGAGTGTGTTCAAAATTCAAAAACCCATAAAAATTGAAATTTTTTTAAAAAGTTTGATCACTTGGTTTGTGTGTATCACATGTGAGTTTGGCCTAGTACCTTCGTACTAATGGCGTAGTGCATTTACGAGTCTAGCTTGTTCTGTATGCACATAAATATTTGTGGGAGAAATCTTGAAATCTATGTGTGATTGTTGTAAATAGATCTTCAAGCTTATCATGAATGATTGGTCAATAGTCTTGATGGTCTTGATACTTGCATAGACTTGTGCTTATATCTCTTCCCACTTTATTTTATATTTTTGCATTAAAACTCACCAAATGTAAATCTCAAAATGAAAAAGAGATTATGAGCTGTAAAAACCTGTCGCACATACTAGTATTTGACTAGGAAAAAGGGAAAGCGACTTTTTGTATTGAAATGTATTGTGCTCAAAAAGCCAAAGGCTAACTCTACAAGTTGAAATATCAAAAATTTCAAGCACCGATCTCAAAAAGAGATGTATTATCCAAAAAGGATCAAATGTTATATTTTATGCAGAAGCCAAATGAAAAACTTCTAAGTTTTGTAATCATTCTCTTGTGGGAGGTCATATATGCTCATTTCTATAATTGATAAAGTCCATTTGATTTCGACCAGTTGTGTATGACTTGATTGAATTGATCATTGAAGCTTCACTTTGGTCTAAGGACTATTCCACATTTGATACTCACACACAACACACAAGACTTTGTTCAGATAATTCTTATCTCATTTGTGTGATTGTACATGTTCAAATGTGATGTGTACGCTCAAGTACTTACTGATTAAACCCAAAAAGATTTTTGAGTGTTTTATATGTTTTTTGAAAGTGATTTTATACTTTCGTGTCTTTAGTTTTTGTTCAAAATGCAACTTTGTGTTTTTCTTCAAAAACTGGTTTAGAGGTATTTTCGCGAGTATCTCGCGACTTAGAGCTACCCGCGAAATGCGTTTAAGGGAAATAATTTTTTTGTCATGTTCATACAGAAAGTTTTGCTACTGCCTCGCGAGTATTTGGCGACTAAACTCTTCTCGCGAAATGTTTTTTGGCAAAAACTGGAATTTTTCAAGTTCATACAAAGGCTATCGCGACTGTCTCGCTACTGTTTCGCGACTAAGAGCTTCTCGTGAAAGCTTCAGTATGTCTCGCGACTTATATCGCGACTGTCTAACCCGCGAAAAACGCGTGTTTTCAGTTTTTATGTAGCAGATGTGACATTTTTTCAAAACTCATAACTTCCCTCGCATTGCCTCTCTCGAACCTCTCTCAACCCAAAATCATTTTTTCACTCAAACCCCATCAATTCCAAGCTTGTTTTCTGCGATTTTAACTTCAAGGTATGTTTTCTAAAACATTTTTCCTTTTGTTTGTTATAGATTATGCAGAAAATTAGTTAGGGTTCTCAAAATTGGGGATTTTTCGAAAATGCATTGGGATTCTTAGTTTTTGTGAAATTTTTTTCTAAATCCTTGATTGGGCTGAGTCCCATTTGTTGTTTGTGCATCTGTGTTGGCCCCTTGTGGCATTTCAAGGTTGTATTGAGGCATTTTTCAATCTGTTCATGCATTCTTCATAACAGTTATGCATTGTTGCATGCCAAGTGTTTGACAAAATGTCCCAGTGACATTTGTGTGCTGAATTGGATCCAAGTGAATTTCAATTTCTGGGTTTACATTAGTTTGAACTTGTTATCACTCGTTTTGATATCTAAGTATGTGTTTCACACACTTTGCCCATGTCGCACACACTAGGGCCCTCTAGGAACACCTCATGCATCTCCTGCTGCATCCCCATGCATCACATGCTGCACACACATGCATCAGCACATGCTCAGCACAAACACACACATGCACAATTACTTAATTTATGCATTGTGTTTATGCTTATTTGGTTAAACACCTTTAGCATGTTATTTGAGTTTATTTACTCTGTTTTGAGTTGGCTTTGCTCTGTTCTAGGTTGTTTTACCTGTGTTTTGAACTAACTTGAATCTAATCAAGTTTTGTGTTCCGTTTTGTGTTTCCACACTTGGTTCTTTTCTGTTTCTGTGTTCCTTTGCACAGATGGCTCCTACTAAGCATGCAGCCATCAAGAAACAATCTTCCAAACGTGTACGCATTGATTCTGATCACTTCAAGTCTGCTGAAGCTGACATGAAGTACAATGACTGTTACAACAAAGCCACCATTATCATGGAAAGGGTAGTTCAGTTGGAATCTCTTAAGGACACCTTCATCCTTGTGGTGTTCACAGAAAGGACTTGGACCAAGCTGTTGAACCTGGTTGGGATTGTCTACTCAGAGATCATAAAGGAGTTTTTCTCTAATGCTACTGTAGACGGAGATCGTATAGAATGCTGGGTAAGGCACAAAGAATTTGTGATTACAAGGGAAATGATACAAGATTTTTTGGAGATTCGTCCTCCATCTTAACCAATCTCAGTCCAATATGAAGATAGATTGGGGTCCACTGAGGAGATGGTGAAATTACTTGGGGGTACATCGAAGAAGTCATCCATGAACACAATACCATTTTCACCAGAAATGAGGACTTTGGCCTATGTGATGATTCACAACCTGTACCCGGTCACCAACCTCACTACACTGTCAGCTAGAAGGAAAAATTTTTTGTACGATCTCTTCACCCACAAGGAGATCGATATATGTGGACACATCTTTCACTTGTTGAAGAAGAGCATAGTGAAGTAGAACTCTAGAACAGTCATGCCATTCCCATCACTTATTATGGGCCTAATTGCGAAGACAAAGCTCAAATTCCCGAGTGGCCTCACTGTGGTTTAGAGGGATTATCCCATTGGTGCACACACAGTCACCAGGAGCACAACCCACATCAAAGACTCCAAAATAGGTGTGCATACGATACCATAGGATCGTGTTGCAGACGAGGGTGGAGATACGGAGGAGGAGATTGATAGATTCACTTCTGCCATAGAGCCATCAGCTCAGCCATCATCCTCAGCACCAGCACGAGGACCAGACAGACTCGACCGTCTTCTTGACAGAGTATAGCAGATGTACACTATGCTAGATTCCCATATGTGGCACACAACGGACCAGTTTGCTTATGTCTAGGGTCAAATCACAGCCTTATCATCTCAGATCGATGATTTATCCGTTGACCATGGTTCAAACTCCGAGTCCGACCAGTTCTAGCCCTTTGGCCATTCCGATCAAGAAAGAGGAGAAAATTTTTGAAGGGGAGCTTGCACAGTGTTAGGGGGAGCATAGAGCTTGCACAGTGTTAAGGGGAGCATAGTTCAGGCTTAGAAACATTGGTTTTATTGGTTATCAGTTTTTACTTGTGTTTATTTTTAGCTTAACTGATGTTTTTATGTCTATGCTTTTACTGCTTTTGTTTAAAACTTTAGTACACTTTGCTTTTAATTGTTTCAATTTATATTCAATATGATTTGTGACTATCTCAATGCTTTTGTAGCATTTTCTTTGTACTTTTAGATATTGCTAATATGTCCTGAGTACTTCACACTTGTGCCCTAGTAGGATTGTTCCTAGATGCATATACTTCATGTATTTTGCATTGGTCGTGTGATTGGACATGCAAGTAATCATAAGTGATTGCTTCTTTTTACATGTCCGGATGAACATTTACTTGTTATATGTTCATTGGAGTCATTCTTTAATGACTGCCCTTATTTGATCAAGCTTTGTGTATACATGTTATCAAATGTTTACAAACTTGGTCACGTTATACTTGCTCTTATACATACCTTGTGTTCAACCTGTCATAAGCTTAATGAAAGTTTTGTTTGTGTGCAAGTGTTTCAGGTTATAGGTATAAACGTGCAAGTGCTTCACAATTTCTAGATTAGGTGTGAGTGAGTTTTGCCATTGTTCCCAAACTCACGTTTAAGTCTAGAGTCTGTTTTAGGGGTTTTGTCACGGAATAGCCAAAGGGGGAGATTGTAAAGTTGTGATTTTCAAATATGTATTTTGTTGGCTTCTATTCCGTGTCAAATTTGATTGTAATTTTATTCAATCTTATGTACCCTGTATTTGTTGTGGGAATTTATTGTAAGGGTTGTGTGATAGTGAGAGAGAGTGTGAAGACTCAAGCAATTGAAGCAAGGAGGGTTTTCGCGGGTATCTCGCGATTAAGCATCCCACGAAAGGATGCATGTGCCCTGCACATGACTGGAATGCGAAGAGTCAGTACAGATGGAGACAGCTATGTCTCGCGAGTATCTCGCGGGTAAGGCCTTCCCGCGAGACACCCGCGAGACATTTTGTTCTACCAGACTGTACTATCTGATACACACTTTCTGCACCCACACTATATATACCCACATTACTCACAAATAATAAGGAGAGCTTCTGAGAGAAAACCCTAGCAAAAAAACTTGAGAGTTAGAAATTGTTATACCAACAATTCTCTACACATTTGTTTGTGGAATTTCCTCATCTCTTACCTCTCCATTTTCATATCATTGAGAGGTTGATAGCCCAAACACTTACCACACCCTTTCAGAGTGTCAAGTGATAATTTGGTGCTACTGGGAAGCATTGGAAGAAGCCAAGGATGGCAGATGCAACATGGAGCTTGTTGCAGGATTCGGAGAGCTAGACAAGACACGGTTCCGAGAAGCCTTGTTGGAGTAGGAGCTTGGAGGGCTTAGGTACAGCAGGTAGATTAGGCTTAGAGGGTCTCTTGCTAACCCATGTATCCCAACTGATTGTCTAGTGGATCGATTACCGCTTGGAGAGCGGTGGAGAGGTTTTTCGCTGAGTTCTTCGGTTTCCTCTTCGATAACATATTGGCGTGTTATCTGTGTTTGCATTTCTCTTCCCTACTCTTGTTCATTTCATTTTACTGCTGTGTTGCTTTAAATATGGATTAGAGTAGCTATCTTTCTTGTATGCTTGTGTTTACACTATTTCGTACTTAGTATTAAGTTAGTGTGAAATCAACCAAGCCGTAACTTTGAATTGGGGGTCTAAACAAGCTCTTGTGTTTTTAACACATTTTCGAGCTTTCAGTTTGGGGGTTTTGCAGCCCCGTGAGGAGGGTGGATCAACTTGGATGAAGCTCTATTGACAAACTTTGGGGCGAATTTCTCTAAAAAGGTATAGGTTTTTCTCATTAAGATTTTAGGGTTTTTTTTTTTTTTTTTTTTTTTTTTCGAGCAAGATTCTTAGGAGTTTCTCTAAACTAATTTTTTAGGGTTTCCTGTTAGTTCAAGCCTTAAAAAACATGTAAATTAAAAGATTGTTCTACTCTAAAATTTTGAGTTCTAGGAACTGAATAACGTGAACCTATAATTCAAGTGAGGCATGAAAGTGTTAATTTTGGGACTCATTGGAATTTTGTTTGTAGTGTGTTATGACTCTGTCTTATTGTTTTGTTCTGGAAGTTATGGTTTGTTATGACTCTGTTTTTTATGTCTTGATTGATGTCTCTGTGCTATAGGTTTATTAGCTATCAATAAAATCCTCTTTAATGAAAAAAAAGGTTAGGATTTATACAGATAGGGTTAGTCTTTTTATTTATAATAGAATTTGTAATATAATTCGTTCAAGGTTTTATTTATTTATTTATTTTTATTTATAATAGAATTTGTATAGATACAAAATTTGAAATACAAGAGTACTGTGAAATACAAAGGTATTTGAAAAGGAAACAACTTTATCCTATCTTATCACAATTCTAGAGTTGTTAGGATTTGTATCTTGTATTCTATGTTATCACTTGATCATAACCGTATTCTATGTTATCACCTTCAAGTGGTTTCTTCATTGCTCTCTTATCCATTAATTGTGGCTCTTGTTTTGTTGAAACATCCAGAATTTTAATTCGGATCCATGAGTTGGTGGCTGTAGTTTAATGTCTTAATGCAAAATTGAAAAAAGCCAGGACATTTTTTATATGGACTTTCAATTAAAGTAATGATGTTCTCAATTGTTTCAGTGATTTTGTACTTGATTTAAGGTAGACTTTACTGAGAAGATTGTCAATTGTGAATGCAATATTAAATTTTTTCCCTGCATTATCTAGTAGATAAATTTTAACTTCAATTTTGTTGCTTCTAGAAAGTGGCTTCTGCTATAGTATCTTCACAAAGACAATATAAAGTACTTATGCTATTTTGGTGAGACTGAACCATTGGTAGGTAATGTAGGTTCGTAAGATCTTATACTATGGGTACCTAAATCCTATTGTATGATACTATGTATGACATTATGTATGATATTATGTTGTGATTAATAAAGTTGTTTTATTACTATCTAAAATAATGGTAACATGAATATTTGGACATTATCATATAATCCATGAGATGCATAGTATGTGATTTATATGATTTAGTCACAGAAGATATAAATCACAAGTTCTTTGTAAACTCAGAATTTTAATTCATAGTCGGTGATGAAATTGAGCATTTCATCTGCGAAGACTATAACATATCAACTAAGATGATTTGTATTGATCATGGAAGTGGAGACTTCTAGTTGATATGTTGATATGTTTTAAGTGTTAAAACATATTGAATTGGACCGCTGTGAGATTTATGATTCTACTAACGACTGCCAAATGAATAATAAATCTCACGACTTTTATTTACATGAACTCTCAATCCTGAGAGAATAATGAACCTGATCATGAAGTGTAGGTTGCTTTGATATATCAAGAGTGAGATCTAAAGTCACAATCAAAACCTCAGTATATTGGGCAGCCACATTTAATGTTGAAGGAACATATATTCTCAAGATGGAATTCATAATCTCTTAACGGAGATATAAAATATTCACTTGAGATAAGTTTAATGAGTTTGGTTATTCAGAGTGTTAGACCTAACCACTTTAGTAAGAAGTTACTAAAGTATATATTTATGAAATTGGATTTCATAAATATATGATGAATAACTTGAAGGATTAAACTGGATACTCAAGAATTAAAATGTAGTAATCTTCAAAGTGGCAGTCAATATTTATGACTTTGTATTACTACGAATATTTTAATGAAGGGGTTGAATATATAATAAAGTTTTGGGATATAATTTATTAATAAGACCTAGTGTGCAATTATATTTATATAGTGGTATTAAATATAATTAATGGTAATTTTGGACTAGTCAAGAGTTGATAGAAAGGCCCAAAACCCATTGGAGCTAGTGTCTTATTTGTCCCTTTTGGTCCCACTTCAAGCTACATACTAAAGCCCAATTGGAATGGCCCAAAAGGCTACCCCAATTGGATAATCAATTATATATAAGGAGAGAATCATACATAATTTTGTAAGGTATGAAAATGGTGTGTATGTGAGAGTAAGCCACTCTCTTATTCTCCCTTAAACACATACGTATAAACTAATTAAGAGACCACACTTCTTGGGCATAAGTGGAATTGGAGTAAAGATTAAAAGTGTTCCCAAGTACTTCTAATCTTTGGTTTTGAATTTCACCGCACCAAGATACGCTCTTTTGTTCTTAAATTTTGAAATTTACATACTACATGTTATCAATTGCGAATGAAGTAGATCTGTTAATTTTCTGTTGCTTATGTTTTGTATGTGATACAAACTATGTTTTTCCTACACTAAATTCGGCTTGGGATCTACTGTTATTTTTCTTACTGGACCCTGCTTCTTATATCATTGACTGAATTCATTGAGTCTAATGCACCATTTACAACAGCTATGCTTTGGCTGCTCTACTTGACTTTCTTGGCTGCTGTGCTTATCTCGCACTTGATAGAGTTGTGTTATTAGATAGTTGGCAATGACTTGATCTTATCTTGCAATTGATGGAATTTTCAGTTTTAGCATTAGATAGTACCCCAAATTACTTTGGTTGCTTATTAGTGCTGCTTCTGAATTACTTTGGTGTTTGTTAGGTGATGGACTCGTGAAATCCCTTCTTCCTTGACATTTTACAAGATGAGGAACAAGGTTTTAAGTCTTTTCACAATAGTATTTTGATGTCCACTCCACATTCAGAAGTGAATGTCCATCAATCTCCACCCCAAGTTGAAATGAGACAATCTGCACCCCCCATTGCAAAAAAATCAACTACTAAGAGAAGTCAACGAGGAAACAACTTCACCGTAGATGAAGACATTAAGCTAGTGTCGGCGTGGCTCAATGTTAGCTTAGATGCCGTGACATCGACGGACCAAAAACACACAACATTTTGGGATAGAATTTGGTCCACCTTCCACAATGACAAGAAATTTAACCACTCCAAGGATTCTTTACATAGTCAGTGGTCAACAATTCAAAGGGAGACCAACAAGTTTTGTGGATACTTGGCCCAAATTGAGAACCAAAATGAAAGTGGTAAAACTAAGCATGGCTGAACTGCCTCTTGCTGTATAGAGGCCCAAGTGTTCTGGATAAGAGAGTTGGGACCGGTCCAATTGCAATTCACCTTGGTCCGACCTATGCACAAGCTATGCCCCATTTGCCGAAACTTTGGTCACCTACCCATGGTAGGCGAATCTATTACAAGAGGGTTATGGCAGACACAATATGATAATAAAGACAATATGCTTCCCATTAAACAGAATAAATGAGGAATCCTTAAGCAAAGTTGGAAAAAGAACGGTATAAGAGACACGTTATAAGTGAGATTACAAAGGCAAGGAAGGAAATAATCTTGATAAACGGCAAAATCAAAAGGAAAATGTTAGTCAGCTGTGTTCAATTGTGTTACAGTACTAAGGCTAAGGAGGAGACCACTCTCTCAATGTGGATAACCTCGTCTGCTGCAGAAATGATCCACTTTAAGGGAACGGGCCTGAATGGCTTGTGCCCAAATAAATCATTTATCCTTAACAGAGGGTAGGCTATTAGAGGGAGAGAAGGGATTAGCCTATTAGTGCATGCCTGCCATTCTACACTCTATTTTTTCTTACTGATTCTCTCTTTCTTCTCTGTTTTTGTTGTTTTTGATTCTTTCTCTCTTCTTTTCTTTCTTTCTCAGTGCTTACCCATGTAGTGATGTTGTGATTCTCTCCTAATGGTTACTATTGTCGTGTCGATGATACTGTGCATAGCAAGGGTCCTTTATATACTGCCTGCCATGACTGGCTTTTATCATTTTAGCCTTTAACTACTTTTATCTGGTTTGGGTGTCCTTACCGACCACCACTGGTTTGTAAGCTGTCCAGCCACCACCACTTACCTGTGCTGGCTGCGCCACTCCTCATCACCAAACAAAGAAGATTATTTTGTTTTCTTGCTCAAAGTGGCATTCTTATCCACCATAGCGTGGGTGTTCTCTCTATCCCTTATGGCATGCACCTAGTGGTTCCAACTCATCCTTACTTCTTTTGGGTGGTAAGTCATCCCAGTAGGACATTACCCCCAAAAGAATCTGAGCAGGAACTCCAGAATAGGCTTTCTCTTCTCCCCACCGCCAGACCATACCCCCTTTTACCTCTGACCCATAACCCACCACTCCTGTATTGGCTAGGTACAGGCTAGTGGTGTCTAGGCCTTGCGCGTGCTCCAGTTTTGTGTACGTCCAAAGCTTGCCCGCTGCTCATGTGTTTGTCATAGCCTAGAGGCTCGTCTGTGCATTCTACCACTCATCCTTGACCTCTTATGGCATGGACTGTTTTCTGATTTCTCATTCCTTATGACTTGCTTCTCTTAAGGGCTGGGCCTTGTTTGATTGTGGGCTTTTCTTTCTTCAACCTACTTTTTTGCTCCTTCCGTAGTCGTGCTACTGTTCCTGCCAGGCTACTCTGCTATTCATGTTGTGGTGTTATTTGACCTTAGCTTACAGGGCCTCTTTTAGGCCTGTACGTATTCCTCTTTGTTCCTGCAAAGCTACTCTGCTATTCCTGTTGTGGTGTTATTTGACCCCAGCTTACAGGGCCTCTTTTAGGCCTGTACGTATTCCTCTCTGTTCCTGCAAAGCTACTCTGCTATTCCTGTTGTGGTGTTATTTGACCCCAGCTTAGAGGGCCTCTTTTAGGCTTGCGTGTATTCCTCTCTCAATTGGCTATAATGACCCAGTATGGTCATTGGATTTATACTCATGCTACTTTGGGCTTTCTTGACCCATTACATTGCTTGTAGGCTCCTTTATCTCATTTCTTTCCACTTTGGGCATCCTTGGCCCATTTTCTAATTCTGCATTCCCATGAGCTTTTACTAACTCTTTTGGGCTTCCCTAGCCCAATTATCTTATCCTTCATCCTTGGGGCTCATGGGCTTTCAATCAACTCCTTACTTTCTTACTTCATTACTTCGGGCTTGCTGTGGCCCATTCTTACTTTTCTACATCACATAATGCCCATGGGTTTACTGCTTCTCTCTCTGGGCTCCTTTAGGCCCATTTGCTTTCCTCAAGGCCCATTTATTTACTTTATGGGCCTATGATCCATTATTCTTGCCATTCGGACTTAATGGTTTTTCTATCAATCCACTAACTCTTCTCTGCCCATATTGTAGGGCTTATTTCTACTACTAGGCTTCCAAAATGAGCATCAATATTTAGCCCCCTGAGGATATGAAGTGCTCCTGCGGTTCATATGCGAACAAAGGACTTTCTTTCCTTTCCGTCTTTCCTTCTTTTCTTTTGTGGGCTTTTTTGAACAATGGGCCCCAATTTATTTATTTATTTTTTCTTCTAGCAGTGAACAGTGTTGTCTCTTCGAATTTCCTAGTTTAGCAGTTATTCTGAAACACAGCCTCCGCTTCATTAATTCCACCCCTTATCCGATGGCTGACCCACCGCATCTTTTCATGTCAGCGTTAATGATATTGGTACTTAAGAGAGATTCCCTTCATATTCCAAAAACTTTCTCCCTTTCCCTTCCTTCACCGTGTATTCTTCCTCAAACACTACCCATCTACTCTAATCAACCACTCCGTCATGACGTCGGCGAAAAGCCAAGGTTCTTCCCGCCGTAAGGGGAAAGAGATTCCCTCCGATGATTTTGCCATGCGAGAGATAGGCGAAGAGACCACCTATTCCGAATTGGACAGTTCCGATGAGGAGGAGGCACGGCACGATCCCGATAGTGAATGCGCTCCTTTTATAGACCCGTGGTATGATACCCATGCCCATTTTCGAAAAGTTCCCGATGAGTACACGTCGCCACCGCTGGCAGGCCGTGTGTGGCTTGCCCTTTGCCGATAGGTTGGGAGAAAAGAGTGAAGGTGATAAACATCTCCGTGCTTGTGAAGAAAAGTTCTGCATCTCGGTTCACCAAGCCTAAGCCTGCCAAGAAGGGGGATAACTCTTCTAAGACCTGTTCATACATTGTGCCTTTTGAGCGTGGTCTTTCTCCCATGGGTAATATAGTTTTAGAAAGCTCTCCTCTGCCTTCTGCCCATACCTGTTCCAGCAAGCGCCCTACTGCAGGCAAGTCTAAGCCTACTACTCCGCGGCCATCTACTGACGCTCCTCTTTCTAGTAGGACCCAAGGCAGCAAGAGGAAGACATCTCCTCCTCCTGCGTCCACCACTACTGAGAGGAGAGTATGTTATCTCTAATTTTACTTTTTCTTCGTTATTTTTTATTTTTTTGTATTGCGCTTTCCTGTGCCTAACCCCATATACCTGTTAACTTATTCCTTTCTTCTTGTTTTTTTTTTTTTTTTTTTTTTTTTTTTTTTTTTTCTTTTTTTCTTTTGTAGTCTAAGCACAAGGAAGATGTGTCTGCCACCCGTCCTATATTGCTTGATAAGCCCGAGTCTGAGGTATGCCTCCCTCTCTTCCTTTTCTTTTTTGCATCATCCATGATTACGCATTCCTCTCTTTCTCATTTTCTTCCTTTTTATTTTTTGTGTTTCTCGGGTTGAGCCCGAGCCTATCTCCATATATCACCCCACGACTGAGGTGATTTCTGCCTCCATGGGCACACCCATGGAAGGTTTCTTTGATGGGGTTGATGTGGTGTTTGAGGTCATGGCTTCTACCACTCCTACTGCTACACAAGGAGTTCCTACTGAGACTCCTATTCCTTCCACCAAGCCATTACCCATGGATGAGGGTACTCATACTGAGAAGGTTAGTGAGACTGCTCCCATTCCTACCGAGACACTTACTCCTCAAGAAGGAGCCATTCCTTCTGCTACTGCTCAGACTGAGGTTGCCTCTCCTACCACACCTCTCATTATTTCTAATAGTGATCCTTTCGCGGCTCTATCTTAGGCCGTGAAGGATGGCTCCTCTTTGGTGGTTACCCATTTTCTAATTCTGCATTCCCATGGGCTTTTACTAACTCTTTTGGGCTTCCCCGGTCTAATTACCTTATCCTTCATCCTTGAGGCTCATGGGCTTTCCATCAACCCCTTACTTTCTTACTTCATTACTTCGGGCTTGCTGTGGCCCATTCTTACTTTTCTATATCACATAATGCCCATGGGTTTACTACTTCTCTCTCTAGGCTCCTTTAGGCCCATTTGCTTTCCTCAAGGCCCATTTATTTACTTTATGGGCCTATGATCCATTATTCCTGCCATTCGGGTTTAATGGTTTTTCTATCAATCCACTAACTCTTCTCTGCCCACATTGTTGGGCTTCTTCCTACTACTGGGCTTCCAAAATAAGCATCAACACAAGGTATTTCAACTCAACATCTAATATGTATTGTACATCAGTGCACTTTTAGTTTTATAATTCTCATTATTTTCAATTCTTTACTTTTGTAGATTAATGATGCAAAAACTATGTATAAAAGTAATAGCAAAAATGCATTTTAATTGGAACATTGTTGGAGAGTTTTGAGGAATGAAGCTAAGTGGTTGAATCTAAGAGATAATGTGAAGGTCCGCACAAGACAGCCAGCCACACAATCTTGTCATACTTTTGCAAGCTCAATAAATCTAGATGAAGATAATGATGATATGAACTCCGGCGAAACCTTGGAGAGACCCACAAGCAAGAAGGCCGAAAAGGAGAAATTAAAGAAAAGAAAGAATTGTGATGATGTGGTCCCAATACTTTCCTCCCAGTTGGATGAAATCAAGGAAGAAAAGAGGAGAATGCATGAGGAGAAAAAGGAAGTATGCGCATTGCATTAGAAGAACGAAGAGAGTTAATGTGCATTGCATCCGAAGAACGAAGAGAGTTGATTCGTATCAAGGAAGAGAAGAATGAAGTAGAAAAGAGGAAAGTGGAAGATGAAATTATGATGAAAGATACAAGAATCATGGATCCTAAGCAAAAGGAATATATTCGTCTACGTTGTTTGGAAATCTTGGAGAAGTTAAGGTCTAAATTTTCATCATAATTTGAATATTATTATTGACAATATCTAATCAAGTAATTTTTTGTATAGTGCAAAGATACTAGCACATGGTTGACATAGATGATTTGATGTTAGACATCTCTTTTGTAGTATTTACTTGTGCAGGGAACATGATTATTCAATCTCTAATCATGTTAGATATATTTTTGTAGTCTTCACTTGTGCAAGGAAAATAACAATGTTGTAAATTTTGTATTTTGCACGAACAATAACACTTGATTATTCAATTTAATTTGTGATTCTGTTCTTGTCATTCTTTTTTGGGTGAAGCAATGTCTTTGTTTTTGTCATTCTATATAAGATAATTTGTGCAAGGATAGTAACACTTGGATAATTTGTCATTCTCTTTGCTTGTTTTACTTGTTGAAGGTGGTTGTACTTGTACTTGCTGCCATGGTTTATGGTTTGTGTATGTCTGGCTGTACTTGTATGTTGGCTGGATTCTTGCAATTGAAGCCATTGATGAAGACTGTTTGTTTTGCTTGTGTAGCCGTTGGGCAAGTGTCCTGGAGATAATCAAAATCTGCTAAGCATATATATTCCATGCAAATGAAGATGACAATGCATGAGAGAACATCAAAGGAATGCAATTTGAAAATTTTAGTCATGTCTAACTTTAGTCATGTCTTTTTTATTTTTTTGATGTTGTTGATAGTTCCCTATGTTTCTTTAGAATTAATTAATGATTCCCTTGGTGAGGTGAGGTAATTAAACTTGGCTTCGTATTGAAGGTCAGCTTGTTTAATTTCTAATCTAATTGACTAATAGCTAGGTGGTGTCTTGAGGATATATATAAGAAATAATGTTCGGGAAAAACAGCATTTTGCATGCATGTATGGAATAAACACTGCCCATAATGTTTCTTCACAAGTCTATTTAAAAATGAGAAGTCTCCCCCAACTTGGAAGATCGGTGGCTGAACTTTATTGGTAATGTTTTTTTTTTTTTTTTTTTTTTTTTTTTTTTTTTTTTTTGTGTTAATGGTTCCCTGTGTTTCTTTAGAACTAATGATTCCCTATATTTCTTTTATTATTGTTGGCTTGGTGAGGTAATTAAACTTAGCTTCTCTTGTTGAAGAATGAAGATAGAAACCTGCCCCGCCCCCAACTTGGAAGAGGTAGCTATAACTTTAGTGATTTTTCTCGCTGATGATTCCCTATGTTAATTTATTTAGAATTGATAACTTTTTTTTTTGAAATTTTAATGCTATAAATATATATATATATATATAAATTCCGGCAGTCTTTAGAGCCACTATTCTAGCGATTCGGTCACCGATTCTAGCAATACGATGGTCGGAAACATCGATTTGGCAGCGGTCGTCGGAGCCACTATTACAACAATCAGCCCATCGGTGATGGCAGTATGATGGTCGGAGACACCAATCTGCCAGTGGTCACCAAAGCCACTATTTTGGTAGTTTGGGCACCAACGGCGTTCGTCAAAGCCACTATTTTAACAATCCACCCACCGGTGGGTCACTATTCAGCGGTACGGTAGGTGGCGAGACCAATCCGGCGGCATTCCTCGGAGCCACTATTTCGGTGGTTCGGCCATTGGACCTCCACCACAAGTGGCCCCATTGGCCAAGCCACCAGTGTTGGTAGTTTACTTAAAATATAAGTTTAAATTTAAAAAGTATAACCATTAGGGAAAATAATAAAAAAATTGATGAAGAATGAATATTTTATTGAAATATCTTGTAAAATAAATAAACTGATATGAGTGTTTTGTAAAAATGATGGTGTAAAATAGAAAAAAAATAGGTTTTTGTGTAAAATAGACGGAATCTTTAGGAAGAGCTGATGCGGTTGCTCTCAAAGACTAAAAGCAAGACAATTTTTTTTTAATGGAAATATTAAATAAGATTTTGTCTTATATATATATATATGACATTTCCAAAAATAATAATAATAATACATTATAAGACAAAACCTGCCGTCCGTCCAAGGGCATAACATATTCTATATAGTATATATAAGACAAAACCTGCCACAGAACTTTCTTTTTTTTTCTATTCTTTTTTTTACGTAAAAACGAAATTTTTACATTTGTAATAATCTTGATCTTGGCAAAAAGTATAAACAAAAAAAGAATAATCATAAACGACAAAAGGGCAGTTGAGATGCCTGAATATTCCCAAATAAACATGTGCTTGATTGATAAGGAATCACAAAATCCCCCCCTCCCCACCAAAAAAAAAGCCCAAAACACACAGAAATCACAACAAAAATGCATTAAAAACAATAAAACATGTACGAGTTAACTGTTGTTGTCGTCTTTGGCTGTTGATACAAATAAAAATGCGCGCCTAAACAATAACCATTCTGCTATTGTTTAACGCCCACGTAATTTCTCTCTCACTTCCACTCTCTCTATCTCAACCAACCATGGCGTTCTCTCTGCAACCATGTCAAATTCCCACTCTTACTGACCTCTTCCCGCCGGAGAGCCTTGCTGGACCTGCAGCTCTCCGTTGCAAAAACCCTCTCTCTGTCAAATGCACCAGCGATTCTTCGTCGGTGGCCTTGGACTCCAATTTCGACACGGAGTTGTTCAGAAAGAACTGGACGAGGAGCAAGAACTATAATCGGGGAGGATTCGGTCTCAAGGAAGAAAGTCTTGAGCTCATGAACCGCCAGTACACCAGTTGAGTCTCACTGACGGGTGGAACTATTTTGTTGTTAATAAAAGTGCCAAACCAATTATAAATTATTCTATCTATAAATGTTTACAAATTGATGAGTTAAAGTAATTTTTGGCCTTCAATTATCTAATTAATAAATTTTGAAATTACTTTATTATGATTTGTGACATGTTAGTATGTAGTAAAATTTGTAATATTTTTGTCATAATTTTTTTTCTAAAACTTTTATAGTATCCGTCCACATTTTGACAACTCAAAAGATTCTCACATATATGGTCACATTTTAATTAGCTCTCCATCTTTCTTACCAAAGGGTTTTCTTATTTGAAGTTAATCAAATTTTGAGAGTTGTAAAATTTTCTCTTTTTCTTTTTTATTTTTATTCTGTTGAGAGGTACGAAAGTGATTTTGAATTTATTTTTACCATAGTAGTCTAATTTGATAGAATTTAAATTCTATTTATTTAATATGGCTGGTTATAATGTTTTTGTTATATTTATTTTCTATTAATATTGTATCTTTTTTTATAGATGTAGTCTATAACTATAAGTGATAACTCCATCGTAATGGCATCCATTATGGCGCTCCATATTTATGGTTTGAACAAAACATCTTTCTCACCCACAAAAAAAAAAAATAATAAAAAACAAAAAATAAAAATCCTGGTTCCTCCCTTGGTCTCACTCTCACTCTCGCACTTGCTCTTTTTTTACTAATAGGATTTCAAACTATGACGTTCACTTAATGACGATGGCTCTTATCATCAAGTCAAGACATTAATTAGTTTTTGGTAGAGGCAGAATTTGAAATCTAAATCTCTTATTCGACGATAAGAAACTTTATCAATTGAAATAATTGGATCTACCACTTCACTCTCACTATAAATTCAAATCAAATTAAGCTCCAAAGATCTTTTTACTTTTTGCATTTTTCAAATTTTGCCTCCTTAAGTTTATGAGAAAACAATCAAGAAATTTTAAAATGGAAACCTTTTTTTTTTTTTTTTTTAAGTTCAAAGTTATTTTTAGCACAATTTTTTTCTTATATGGCGATTAAAGTTCATTATAATAAGCGCAAATTTTGTTAGTAGATATTAATAAACGAAATTTATTCGCTGTAACCTCATTTTCATATTATATCATCATGAGCTTTACGATTCCCATTTATGATTTCATTTATTGGGGGATGGTGCTGTGAATTATGTTCTTGAATGTTGTTAAGAGTACTACAAATTTCACTAAATTTTAAACACAAAACAAAAAATAAGTAAAAAACTTTTTTTTTTTTTTTTTTGCTGTTGATGTGGCACTATTCATATTAATTGCCTAACATTTTTATAGTAAAATTGATAAGCACCTTTAACATTTTTCCTCAAGTTCTTAGGTTTTGGTGCCTTGAACTGGAGAAATTATTGGTTCCTCCGGGAGGACCACTAATGTGGTCCTCCCTGCTCCTCCCAACTAATAGAAAAGTACCATGTGTCCTTTTTTGTGATTCAGCTCCACATCAGCTCCAAACCAATGGCTTAAATCTCATCCGTTTATTCAATCCAATGGCTCTTAAATTTGACACATCATCAAATCATAAAAAGACAATTTCACCCCTAAAATGTTTCAAACCCTGCGTTGTATAACTTGTATCTCCTCTGGAATAAAACACTAGCATTCAAAACTCTCTCTCTCGGATTGAAGCTTTCTCTCTTCACGGCACAGCCACTGGCCCGGATCTCCGGTTCCGACGATAGTGGGCTTTTTCTCATCGGGAAATCCCTAAAATCCCCACTGGTATAGTCACCAAATCTCAAAATTTTTCTCTCTTCCACCAAACCTTGCTGTACGTGGGACACCAACGTCGATTCTCCATGACCATGGCTACAACTGGAAGCCTCCAAGGCTCACACGACCACCACCGGCGGTTCTTGCTGGCCTGACCTTCTCCTCTCTTTAGGTCTCTGTTTTTTCGCTCTCTCAAGTCCAGCCGTGGCCAAGCTTCTGCTTGCACCGCGACACCACCATTTCTGGTGATGCTTCTCACCATATATACCACCATTGGTTTAAATATAACAATAATTCATTTTCATCATTTGGGTTTGGCAGTAACTCAATGTTCTATATTATTTTAATGTTGATTTTAGAAATACACAAAAGATGTTTGTGAAAATGTTTGATAGAAACTTTGAAGTAATGTTAAACTCACTGATGATAAAAATAATTGGTCGAATCCTATGCTTCTAGGTTCCTAATGTTTTTAGCCTGTAGTGTGCAAGAACTTCTTTATATGAGCTAATTTAGACAAGCAGTTGGATTTCTGGTATTAACAATAATTGTTATTATTGCATTTTTAAAGCTGGTTTTTTGCATATTAGATGGATGGGGACTCTTTCTAAAAACATTGTTAAAAAGATTGAAGGAAGGTTGAAATCTCTGAAGATAGAATCTTTAGTATGCATTTTTAAAGTTGCTCCCTCTTATTTTTATTTATAAAATTTTCTTTATTTACCGAAAAGATTAAGTGAAATTATAACTCATTTAACCCTTTTGAGCAATACATGTGCGTGGAGTTCATCCCCCTTCCCTTTTTTTGCAAAAGAAAAAGAAACTCATTTGAAGGAAACATACACATTTTTTTTGGTAAGGTAGGAAACATGCTTTTAGTGGTTACTGGTCTCTCTTGTGCTGTTTTATGTTAGAGGTTCTTTAAGACAAATGGGTTAGGAAATGTACCCATATCAGGGCCCAATTATTTTTTCCCCACATAAATAGTAGCTACCAAAATAAGATAAGAGCTAAACGTCTTTATCTGTCTCATTTTTCTTCTCCTCTACCGGCTTGGGGCTTGACTTCACTTACTTTATTCTTGAATGGAGGGGAAACAGTAGCATCTGCAGCTATCTTGGTAGTCTGTTGGATTCTTTAAATGGAGAGAGAAATATCTATTATGAAATAAATTGTCAGCTCAAACTAGGATAGTTACTTCATTCAGTTTGTGTTCATTTGGCCCCATCAATTTCAACTTAATCCATTCCTAGTCTACTTCTATTTTGTGGGCTTGCAAACGTTAAATTTGAAGTGGTATTGTTTGCAGGAATGGACTTCCATGAATTATTGGACATCCTGCAAGGAGATCGCAGAAAGTATCATGATGATGTTACTGTTATGGTTGTATCACTTGAAGGAAGAATTTGGAAGTCATCAGGAAAGTACCTCTGAAACCTTCATAAACAAGCGATCTTTATACAAGTGAAGTAGCAGTTTCAATTTTCAACTCGAGCTACTTGCAAGCGGTATCAGAAGTAAATGACCCATTTTTCTTGGGTCTCATTAATATTTTTCGTTGCACAGCATAAGAATACAGCTTATAGAGGGACCCTGGCAGATAATGGCAAAAAGGCTAATCTTAGATAATCAAGGTTTCGACTAGATGCCAAAAAAAATTGGTTTGAGGATGAAAATGGGAATTTGTAGATGGGGGTTGTAGGGAAATGCTCTTGTAGGGAAAAAGAAAAGAAATCTTCTTGTTTTTAAGATTTTAGACTTTTTTTTTTTTGGTTAAAAAGAAAAAAAAATAGAAATTTTGCATAGGTGGAGGCTCTTTCCATTCATTTGTGCTTCTCACCCCTTTTTTGTTCAGAGCTAAGAAAATGTGGTTGTAAATTGGTGGGGTTACAAATTTACTTACTGAACTTGAGCATTCCCTTGTCCAAAATGAGCATCTGTAATTTTGAAGTGGTATTTTCACCACTGCGGGTTAAAAGAGTTGGAAATTTATTTCAAATCCTTGCGTAGCTTCTTCCTATGAAATTAGCCGTAGAAATAGAATGCAGAATCACTTTTGAGCACAATTTTTCCAAAAGAAAGCATAATCATAAATCAGCTGTGAAAAAGCAATGGGGAAAGGAAGAATAATCCCAAGTCTACCAACAAGGGAAACATGTTGCTGTATAGGTAACTTTGTTCATGAGTGCAATTAACCCCAAGAAAACCAAATAGCTAAGTACTCTGCCATAGGAAGTAGTTGCATATCTTGGTCCATTTACTTGGATGGCAATATAAATCTAGAAAAAGAAAATGTGTTAATCTTTGCAAATAAAGCTGGAATGATCCTGTACGGAAACTATCATCCAAACGTGTAGAAAAATGCATTTTTCATAATCTTCAGTGCCAAAGCAAAACATTTTTGCTCTGCAGCTTGAAGAACAATAATTATTGAGGGTATTCTCTCTGCAACCAAAGCCAATTAAAGAGTCCTCTCTGTTTTGATATCAAGATAAGATCAGTGTTACATTTCAAAAATCTAAAGCAGAATAAAGTCTGCAATTCAATGTAACAAATACAAATGACATCTATCAACATATTTATGCCATGATATTTAAAAGACCAAAAAAGGAAAAAAGAAAAAAGCAATGATGAAAAGTGAAAACTATTGCCTCTGTAATTACACTTGGTTCATCAATTATGCTGTAGCAGCAGAGGATGCAAGCCTTGACTGCACCCAAGATACTACATCTTCTCGAGTTGCAACAAAGCAACCAACTTTCTGTTCACTCTGTCTAAACGGTGCTGCAAGTTTCTTCACATGAGAAGCAAAGGAATTGGCTAGTCCTTGAGAGAATTTGTGGGTTCCTGAACCTGTTTGAGCCGAAAATATCTCTGGCAATTCCTCTTTGTGCTGAGCAATTTTAGAAAGAGTCCCCCATCCACTCTTCCAGTGCATTTTTGGCAATTCCTCTTTGTGCTGAATAATTGTTATTATTTTTATCATCAGTGAGCTTAACATTTCTTCAAAGTTTCTATCAAACATTTTCACAAACATCTTTTGTGTATTTCTAAAATCAACATTAAAATAATATAGAACATTGAGTTACTGCCAAACCCAAATGATGAAAATGAATTATTGTTATATTTAAACCAATGGTGGTATATATGGTGAGAAGCATCACCAGAAATGGTGGTGTCGCAGTGCAAGCAGAAGCTTGGCCACGGCTGGACTTGAGAGAGCAAAAAAACAGAGACCTAAAGAGAGGAGAAGGTCAGGCCAGCAAGCACCGCCAGTGGTGGTCGTGTGAGCCTTGGAGGCTTCCAGTTGTAGCCATGGTCATGGAGAATCGACGCTGGTGTCCCACGTACAGCAAGGTTTGGTGGAAGAGAGAAAAATTTTGAAATTTGGTGACTGTACCAGTGGGGATTTTAGGGATTTTCCGATGAGAAAAAGCCCAGTATCGTCGGAACCGGAGATCCGGGCCAGTGGCTGTGCCGTGAAGAGAGAAAGCTTCAATCCAAGAGAGAGAGAAAGTTTTGAATGCTAGTGTTTTGTTCCAGAGGAGATACAACGCAGGGTTTGAAATATTTTAGGGGTGAAATTGTCTTTTTATGAGTTGATGATGTGTTAAATTTAAGAGCCATTAGATTGAATAAACGGATGAGATTTAAGCCATTGGTTTGGAGCTGATGTGGAGCTGAATCACAAAAAGGACATGTGGTACTTTCCTATTGGTTGGCAGGAGTCCTCCCGGAGGAACCAATAATTTCTCCTTGAACTGAGAGTTTTGGTTTATGTGCTAATATTTTGGGTGGGAAATTGCAGGTGACATCATTAAGACATTGAAGGAGAATGAAAATGAGTATACGTGGGGAAATGTAAATGTGAAATTGGCAGAAAAGTTTGGTTTTTGCTGGGCCGTTGAACGGGCTATCCAGATTGCTTATGAAGCAAGGAAACAACTCCAAGATGAGAAGATTTGGATCACCAATGGGATTATTCACAACCCAACTGTTAATAAGGTCTCTTAATTTTATACTTGACCTTTATAATGACTTAAATTAATGGTACTTGCTAATTATTCGTTTCTTGTTGCTTTTTTGGGTCTTCTCTGGTGCTGGATTATGAGGAAAACGTAAGCAATCAATTATGGTTAAATGCTTCTTGAAAGTACTGGTGTTTAATATATAGCCGCTAATCTTGTAATTCATGGGCTTACTTATTGTATAATAAGACAATTGAAAAACATAGTCCTTTCTCTAGTCAATTCTGTAAATTCCCTTTAGTTTGGGTATTGTGTCATATGTTAAGAAGTTCCTTTTATATATATATATATATATATATATATATATATATATATATATATGGTACTAGCTAAGTTCCACATGATGTGGGTTACAACTTGTTATCGGTTCGATCTAATATTTTAATAATTTTTGTCAAGAGCTCTATAACTCAACAAGTTGATAATTCTTGGTGTTTTCAACGGAAACATCCAAAATTCAAATTCCTTCACACTCAACTATTGATTTATCAGAGAAGAAATATTTCAGTAATTTCATTGTAAAAAATTGTAATTATTAGTGTTCAATTTTATAAACAAAATAGAAGGATAATAAAAGCTTTGTAGTAAATTGATCATATTATATATGCTTACAAACTTGAGAATTGCATAATATAGTGACTGATAGATAGGCATGTTCATGCCTACTTAAGAATACAAATATCCTTCAATTATTATTATTATTTTTACATTCTTGATTTTGTGTTATCAATTTTTTTTCACTTTTGTCAGACTTTGTTTCAATTGTTGCAAAAACAACTAACTTTGAGCAACAATATCTTATTTCAAATGAATTATTTCTCACATAGATCTTAAAAAAACAATTATCTCAAAATTTCATTATAATTATAATTAATGCACCAGTAAACATAATTAATATACAAAAATAAATGTATTTATTATATGTTACTAATAGGATCAATACAATAATGTTGGTTCCACGTATACATAATATTACATGTTACTGAAAGGAATTAGGAAATCTAAATGGTTAAGATAATTTTATTGAATACACAAATATTTAATTTTTTTATGGTTTTTGTGTCAATTGTTGTCAAAACAACTAAACATGAGGAAGAATGTCATATCCTAAATTTATTATTATTATTATTATTATTATTATTATTATTGTAGGGATGAGGGCCCAAATTATATATTGGGCCTTGGGCCTTGGCCGAGAACGTGGGGTGATCCAAGGAAGAATAAATAGTAGTGGGTGGGTTAACCTCAGAGTCCCATGAGTAGGTTACAAATGGGAAGGTAGATTGAGAAGGAATATCTCATCGGATAAGCCAAGCACAGGTCAAATGTATATCATAATGTTCAAGGTGACCTTCCAGGGAGTTTCAGTGATAGGGACGTTCATCATAAACGTACAAGGGATGGGAGCTCAGAAATATCTAAGGGAAAGCTGCTACCATCGCATTGAATACTCTGCAGTTAACTCCCTGGCCGCATTAATGAGGAAGTGATCTCTGAACAGTGTTTTTTAGCCTTACAGCTACTCCCAGAGACTTCAGGAGGGCGTGGGTGGGAAAGGGATTAACTTAAGCAATCTACTATCCACGTGTAAGGGAGGATGAGAAGAGAAGATGATATAAATTAGAGAGAGAACCCTGAGAGGAGGGATTGAAAATTTGTAGGAAAAAGCACTGTAGCAGCTTGAACCATATCTGTAACCATTTCCAATCAATATATACTAGAATATACCTCCTCGAATTGTGCCGAGGACAAATTTATTTAGATAACTCCACTCCATTTCTGTTTGATTATCTTTTAAATTCCATTCTAACTGTTGTCCCATTCATTAAAAACCTAATTTTCCAACTCAGTCTCTACAAATTCATTGTATTGGGCTTATTGGGCTTGGATCCAATCATTCCTTGGGCCAAAGATCCAAATGCGTTCTTACAATTTGTGCCGTCTGTGGGAAAGAGCTTGTGTGATAATGAGTGCAATGGTTAACTATGGTAGGATCATGTCCCCATCAGGAAGAGTCCACGGGGTCCCAACGAGAAGATGATTTCCTTAATCTTGAACACAGGAGAGATCGAGAGGGTAGCATGCACACTACACATACAAGTAGAAACCACTCTTGAGTTGGAAGTCATGTCTCTCAAGAGCAGAATAGCAGAGCCATGCAACTGTAGATTGATCATTTAAAGAAGAAGTTACGCCATGCACGGTGAAAGCAAACCCCCTCAAACTCTGACGTTTCCTTTGATGATGGAGAGGATGCTAGTTATAGACGAAGGTCTAGCGAGTCTTTCTCCTACGATGAGGAGCACCATCACAAACGTAGGTATAAGAGCCCGCCTCACAAAGGCCTGAGAAATGACGCTATGAGTAAGGCATTGAACCAAATTTCCAAATCGCCCTTCACGTGCAAGATTGAAGGGGCAAAACTTCCTCGGTGATTCAATCAGCCAACCTTCACCATCTACAATGGTCGAATGGATCTTGTGAAGCATGTGAGCCATTTCAACTAGAGAATGGCTGTCCATTCCAAGAACGAGGCCTTGATGTGCAAGGTGTTCCCATCCATTCTAGGACCCGTGGCGATGAGATGGTTTGATGGCCTGGGGGCAGGTTCCATAAATTCCTTTTAGGGGCTCACCCAAGCATTTGGCTCTCGTTTTATTACTTGTTGCAGGGTTCCTCGGCCTTTGGATTCCTTACTGTCTTTATCCATGCAAGAAGGGGAGACCCTAAAAACATACTCGGATAGATACTGGGAGATGTTCAATGAGATAGATGGTGACTTTGATGGCATGGCCATCAGTACTTTCAAGGTCGGCCTCCCAGCCGAGTACGGTTTAAGGAAGTCTTTGACTGAAAAACCAGTCACCAGTGTGTGCCAACTCATGGACCAGATTGATAAATATAAGAGGGTTGAGGAAGACCAGTAGCAGGGGAAAGGAAAAGCTAAGGTTCCCTCAGGAGAGGAGGGATTTCAGGTCGGACCGGTACAACAGCAACCGACCTCGGAGAGACTTTGCTGGGCAGTTAGGGCTTGCCAGTACTCAGGTGGTTAATGCAGTGTTTCGAGAATTGGTGCACCAGGTTCTAGAGAAGATTAAGAATGAGCCGTTCTTCAAATGGCCAAATAAGATGGCAGGAAACCCCTTGAAGCGCAATCAAAGCCTTTATTGCTAGTACCACTAGGACCAGGGACACATCACAAAGAATTGTAGAAATTTGTGAGATCATCTGGACTAGTTGGTTTGAGAAGGAAAATTGAAGTAGTTTTTGCATCATTCCAGTGGTCAGTAGGGCCAAGCAAGTTCAGAACCCCAGAAAGATGCTTCTTCAAGACCTCTTTTGGGCACGATAAATGTCATCTTTACTGCTCTAGGGAGAACCGGTTCTTGTCCCTCCAGAGTGATGTTTGTGACTCGGCTACCCACCGAGGACTCTAATTTGGAGCCGAAGAGGGCCAAAGTAGATATCCAACCGGCACTAAGTTTTTTCGACGAGGACAAGTTTGGAACCATTCAGCCACACGACGATGCTTTGGTGGTCACGCTCAAGATTGGGGGGTATGATGTGAAGAGGGTGATGGTGGACCAGGGCAGTGCTACTGAGATCATGTATCCCGATTTGTACAAGGGGCTGAACTTAAGACCCGAGGACTTAACAACCTACGATTCTCCTTTGGTGAGTTTTGATGGGAAGGTTGTCATCCCGAGGGGTCAGATTAAACTACTCGTGCAGACTGGTTCAGAAGTGGTAGAGGTGAACTTCATCGTGGTCGATACTTATTCCCCCTATACGGCCATTGTGGCCAGACCTTAGCTTCATGCCCTGAGAGCCGTCTCTTCTACTCTGCACTAGAAGGTGAAATATCCGTCAGGGGGCCAGATTAAAGAGATCGTTGGGAGTCAGTCCACGGCTAGGCAGTGCTTGGTGGCTGCCATCTTACATCAGCCCGAAGCTGAGTCCTTGGCCTTTGTTGAAAGAGGCTCATAGCAATCAAAAACTCCGGTATCACCTATTGATGGGCCAACCAAGGAGGCAAAATGCGAGGATTTGGAGAAAATTGTTGCAGGTGATGATCCGGAGAAGTTTTTTCAAGTCGGAGCTCAGCTGCCTCCTTAGGAGAAGGAAGAGTTGATAGAGTTTCTCAGGAAAAATTTTGATGTATTCGCATAGACTACTTATAAGGCTCCGAGGGTGGATCTGAGCTTCATTTGCCATCATTTAAATGTAAATCCATCTGTCACCCCTAAAAGCAACTACCTTGGCGCTCATCCAAGGAACATTCTGATGTTGTCAGAGATGAGGTGACGAAACTTAAATAGGCTAGGGCCATTAAGGAGGTATTTTACCCTGAGGGGGTAGCCAATATTGTGGTGGTAAAGAAGAAAAATGGGAAGTGGCGAGTGTGTGTAGACTTTACAGACTTGAACAAAGCCTGTCCAAAAGACCCCCTTCCCCATGCCTCGGATAGACCAATTGGTAGATGCAACAGTAAGTCATCCTCGAAAGAGTTTCTTAGATGCCTTCCAGGGATACCATCAGATACCACTGGCCTTGGAAGATCAGGAGAAGACAGCTTTTGTCACCCCCACTGGAAACTACCACTACAAGGTAATGCCTTTTGGTCTAAAAAACGTGGGATCTACCTATCAAAGGATGATGACTAGGATGTTTGAGCCACAATTGGGCAAGAATATTGAGGTCTACATAGATGACATGGTGGTGAAAAGTAAGGTGGCGTCCGAGCATGTAGGAGACCTCGGGAGCATTTTTGAAATTCTGAGGAAACACAAGTTGCGTCTTAACGCTTCTAAGTGCTTTTTTGGTGTAGGATCAGGCAAGTTTTTGGGCTATATGGTCACTCATCGTGGAATTGAAGTCAATCCCGATCAGATTAAAGCAATTAATAACCTATAACCACCTCAAAATCCCAAGGAAGTCCAAAAACTAACAAGAATGACTGCTGCCTTGAACCAATTCATTTCTCGGTCAGCGGATAGATGCCAACCCTTCTTCCTGTTGATGAATAAATGGAAAGGATTTGAGTGGACCGAGGAGTGTGCCTTGACTTTTCAACAACTCAAGGAATACCTCTTTCGGCCACCTATCATGTCCAGTCCTGAGGTGGACAAGGTCCTATTTGCTTACATTGCCGTGACCCTTCATGTTGTAAGCTTGGTGTTGGTGCGAGTTAATAGTGGTGTGCAAAGGCCAATTTATTATGTGAGCGAGTCACTACATGAAGCCGAGATCCGTTATCTGCCACTGGAGAAGACAATTTTGGCGGTAGTACATGCTACACGTAAGTTCCCCTACTATTTCCAATCACACACAATTGTTATCTTAACCCAACTTCCGCTAAGATCTCTACTTCGGAGTGCTGATTATACGAGAAGGATTGCCAAGTGGGGCATAATCTCCCTGCAAGAACCTTCATTCTAGAAGGTATATGTTGATGGTGCAGTGAATCAAAGGGGATCCGGAGTGGGGCTAGTCCTGGTATCTCCTGAAAAAATCACCATTGAGAAATCATTAAGGTTAGGCTTCTCAGCCACAAACAACGAGGCTGAATATGAGGCTCTACTGATGGGAATGGTCATGGTTCAAAGAATGGGCGGAAAGGCAGTAGAGATGTTCTCGGACTCAAGATTGGTCATTTGACAAGTGAAGGGAGAGTTAGAAGCGAGAGATGAGAGAATGCAAGGGTACTTGAGTCAAGTTAGGCATTTGCAATCAGGGTTTGAATATTTCAATCTATTGCATATCCCTAGAAGTGGAAACACACATACTGATTCCCTAGCCACACTTGCAACCTCCTCGGCGCAGAGCTTACATCGGGTCATCCTTGTAGAGGACTTATACAAGCCCACAGAGGTGAAGAGAGAGGTGGTCCATGCTCACCAAGTTAGAGTAGGGCTTAGCTGGATGGACCCCATGGTACTATTCTTGAAGGAGGATATCCTACCCGAGGAGAAATCAGAAGCTGACAAGGTATGTAGAAAGGCTCATCGGTTCTGGTTGTCCGAGGACTAAAAATTATACAAACGCTCCTTTTCTGGACCATACCTGCTATGCATACACCCCGAGGCATCAGAATTACTCCTTGAGGAGTTACATGAAGGGATTTGTGGAAGCCACACTAGAGGCAGATCTTTGTCTCACAAAGCCATCACTCAGGGCTATTGGTGGCCAAACATGTAAAAGGAAGCACAAGAGTATGTAAAGAAGTGTGACCAGTGCTAAAGATTTGCACCAAACATACACCAACCGGGAGGAGTCCTTAATCCTCTGTCCAGCCCTTGGCCATTTGCTTAATGGGGCTTAGACATTGTAGGCCCTTTCCCCAAGACAGTAGGGAATAAGAGATACTTGCTAGTCGGCACGGACTGTTTCACTATGTGGGTTGAGGCTGAACCCTTGGTGAATATCAGGGATGTAGATGCTAAGAAATTTGTTTGGAAAAATATTGTCGCTTGGTTTGGGGTCCCTCGTACCCTTATCTCGGATAATGGCCTTCAGTTCGATAGCAAAGCCTTTAGGAGATACTGTTATGATCTTGAAATTACGAATAGATATTCCACCCCAACTTATCCCCACGAGAATGGACAAGCTAAGGCTGTTAATAAGGTCATAGTGAACGAACTCAAGAAGAGGTTGGATGATGCGAAGGGAAAGTGGGTGGAAGAACTGTCACATGTCCTGTGGACGTATTGAACCACACATCGCAGGTCAACAGGGGAGACCCCTTTTTCAATGACTTATGGAGTCGAGGCTGTTATTTCTTTAGAGACTGGCTTCTCATCGCTGAGAACAAGTTCTTTCAATCTGAGTGATAACAACGGATTGCTAGAAAAGAGCTTAGACTTGATTGAAGAAAGAAGAGAAAATGCCATGGTCCAGTTGGCATATTACTAACACAAGCTCAAGCAAGGGTATGATGCCAATATGAAGCTGAGACCATTAGCGCCTGGTGACTTGGTGTTGAGAAAGGTTCTAGGTACTGCAAAGAATCCAGCTTAAGGAAAACTAGGGCCCAACTGGGAAGGGCCATATCGCATTACCTCGGTGGCTGGTATAGGAGCATATTTTCTTGAAGACCTAGATGAACATGTGATACAATGCCCTTGGAATGTAAACAACCTGAAAATGTACTATTATTAATGAAAATTTCCTTTGTCATATTCTCATTTATTATGTAATACATTGTACTTCCCATTATTATCTTTCTAAGTATTAAACAGAACCTTAGTCATGCCTGGCTCCTTGGACCACATGCTTTGGGAAAATTATACTTAATGACATCTTTCTAAGTATTAAACAGAACCTTAGTCATGCCTGGCTCCTCAGACCACATGCTTTGGGAAAATTAATACTTAATGACATCTTTCTAAGTGTCAAACAGAACTTTAGTTATGCCTGGCTCCTCGGACCAAATACTTTGGGAAAATTAACACTTTATGACATCTATTTATTCTTTCTAAATATTAAACAGAACCTTAGTCATGCCTGGCTCCTTGAACCACATGCTTTGGGAAAATTAATACTTAATAACATCTTCTAAGTGTTAAACAGGACCTTAGCTATGCGTGGCTCCTCGGACCACATGCTTTCAGTAAATTAACACTCAATGACATCTGTTCATTCTGTCTAAGAGTCAAGCAAAAACTCGGACGTATCTGGCTTCTCAGACCCTAGGCCTAGAGTAAGTCAACATAATTTATTTATTGTTCTAAGTGTCAAAGCAGATCCCTGGTCAAACCCAATTCCTCGGATCATTAGCTTTGAGTAAGTCAATTCTCTTGGATATTTATCTAAATGTTGAACAAGATAAGGGTTGTTCGTCTCCATGAGATTCAGCCTTCTCTACAGAAGGTCCAATTCTCAATACAAGTATGTGATCACTTTCTTTATCGTTTATGCGCGTTTATTCTATCTAAAATAGCAATAATGCACTACCATCAGCTTTTGTTAAAACGTGAGTAATAACAATCCACTATTGTTAGTAGTCTTATCATTCCTAAATCTCATTAAGGGGCAGAACAGTAACAACACCAATAGGGAAATAAAGTTTACAAAGAAAAGAAAGATTCATGAGATGGAAAATAAAGTCTTTTCATTGATAAAAAACAAGGTACATTACAAGCAATGATTAAGTACCACAAAAAAAAAAAAATAATAATAATAATAATACAAGAAGATGAAGTAAAAAGAAAAAATCCTATAACCATGCCTTGGCTTGGTGATGGCCCTCCTTGGAATCAGCTGCTTTAAGCTTAGCATCCCCATCTTTAGACTTGGACTCAGCGTCCTTAGCCTGGGAGACCATATCCTTGATTGTAAGGGCATCCCCGGAGTAAGTGTCTTTGGCCGGTGGCGGGACCTCCTTACCCTCGCCTGCCCCTGTTAAGACTTCAGCATCAAGAAAAGGGGCTTGGATGGTAGAGATCTGCTCAGGAGGAGGAGGGGGTAGAGCAACAGAAGAAGGGAGCACTGTTGGAGCCTTTCGAATGTCTTCAGGAAAGAAAATACTCTCAGCACTCCTCAACTCGGAGTCAGTAGGGACCCTTGCTCGGTTAAGCACTTCTGCGTAAACCTCGGTGCAGTAGTCCCTACACACTCCTGCCACCTCCTCAGCCAACCCCACCTCCGTGTCCAACACCCCACACTCATAGGATGCCATCTGCGCGGCTTCAGAAGCTTCCCTGGCCACCCGAGCTTCTTCCTTAGCTTTTTCTAGCTCAACCTTGAGTTCCAGGACTAGTTGTCTCTGGGTGGCTAGGTCTATCTCGGTTATGTGGAGTTTCTGGTGCTGATCCTCGGCTTGCGCCTCGACGTTCTTCAGACCCGCCTCAACACTTAGACGAGCACTATGTGCAGCGGCCAAGTTTTTGGCAAGCTTTTTATTCTTTTGTTCACAGGCGCCTAAGGCCCTGTTAGCCTCAGTACGAAGGTTGGCCTCGACCCTAGCTTCATTCCGGGTGTCATTGACCCATTCCTCAGCTACAGAAACCTCCTGGATAGCCTGCACATAAGCAACAAAGAAATATATTAGAAACAGAACGAAGAAAAAAGTGGAAAAGGAAACAAATAAAGTGATACTATGGGATTACCATAGCCAGGTCCGTCTTCAAGGACAGAAAGAGCTCTTGCTGCCTCTTTTTCTTCAAGGACTCCATGTCCTTGGGAAGTAGAAGCGGGCGCTCCAGAGTCTCAGCCACATGGTAGGCATGGCCTCCCTTGAAATCCTTGATAGAGGAATTCCAAGGCAGTACTGCGCCATCCAATTCCAGCTTGGGGTTCCAGGATTGGTGGGGCACAGTAGCCGAGTGCTCGGCATCCCTACTCTCTACCGATGTCTCTCGAGCCCTATCTTTAGTTGTCTTCTGTTGTTTTGGGCCTTTCAGTGGGGCAATCTCCCCTTCCTCGATCTCCTTCTCCTTCCTCTTTTTCTTTTGCAAGTCTAGATTAGGAAGAAGGCTGAACAGAGTAGGAAGAGGAGGAAAAGGAGGGTTGATAGGAAGCTGAGTCCGTGGAGCCTCCTTAGACGGTGATCCCTTGTTCCTCTCAGCAATAAGGTCTTTTAGGCCCCTCCTCGGATTTAAGGCCATCTCTTTTTCCTTGGAGTTGGTATCAACCCGGGCAACCATGAGTCTGAGAGGATGAGCCGCGGAGAATCTATCAAATTCTGCCTCCGAATATGAGAGCTCCACAGGCCTTTCTGGTGCCTCTCCTTCTTCTTCAAGGTGAAATTAGTCAATTTCGGCCTTAAGATGTTAGGACATATGTGTTTCACTTGTTAGGAACATATGTCACTATTTTATGTAATTGGCTTATCCTTTGACAAAACGCACTTTACTTGTATTTTGGTAGATCTAGGATGTGTTTAATACTTCAAGAAACCATGTTTCAAGATCAAGTGTTGAAGCCTTCAAGTCTGTTCAAGAAAACAAACTGAAAGTGCAAAAACATTAAAGCTCGACAGCTAGCATGTGTCAAGGTTTAAGGAAGCTGTTCAGCCTGTGTGCTCGACACCTTCTCGACAGCTGCTCAACACCTCCTATCTGTCGAGGTTTAAGAATTTCAGAATTCTGATATGATTTTCTTGGAATCCGTGATTATGTGTTTGGACCTTTTTTTCTCCTAATCCTAAACATATAAAAGGATTGTTTTAAGGGCCGTCAAAGAGTTCACAAGTTGCACAAGCATTGAGCAAACTCTGTTCAAGCAAATTGTGACTGGAGACGAAGTTCTTGCCTTAGTTCATCTCTTTCTCTTGAAGAAGTTGCTATGTATTTGCACCGTAGGGTTTTGTGACCAAGCATCTTCTTGATCTTCATCGTTAGGATGAATTGAAGAACTTTACAGCCAACAACTTTCTTAGTTAGTGATTGAAGTCGCGTACTGGGATCCGCGCATTGGTTAGTCACGTACTTGGGAGCCGTGCATCAAAAGGGGGGAACTGTCACTACAGAACAAGTCCAATTGGGTATTGGGGTAAGGGTTCAACTGTAGGTTGGTAAGGTACTTGGGATTCCTTTACTTGTAACCGCTTGTGGAAGTGGTGACTTGAAAATTAACTGGTGGGGTTTTTGCCGTTAGGTTTTCCCTATTCGAAAACAAATCACCGTGTTATTTATTTTTCACTGCATAATTAGTTTATTAGTGATTTGTTTGTGCTACCACACATTTTGCATGATAAATTGATTAATTAATAACTTGGCTAATTGATTAATTAATTTCAATCACAAGGGGTCAATCCGTTTGTGGCCTATCAAGTGGTATCAGAGCAGGCACACTCTGATTAGGGTTTAATCTTTGCTGTGTTGATCCATTGACCCCTGCTGTCATGGCTGTAACCGACTTGAAGAGATCTTTGTTTTTAAATACATCTTGTTTTTCTAATCTCTATTTGTTTAAATGTCTCAAAAAATACAAGTCTAAAAGTTATTTGAATTCTTTTATGATGACTATTGGAAAAGATCTCAGTTTGGCAAAGAAGAAACTAGACTGTCTCAGAATGAAAATGTGCAAAGGAGTTCATCTGAGAAGAGTGAAAGTTAAAGGCTTAGCTCGTATAAGACAGTTGAGAGAAAGTACCATTCCCACTGATTTGTCATCTAAGCACAAAGTGTGTTTTATGATGAAGTCCGCATTTAAAGTGATGGACACGTGTTTGTGGTACCTTGATAGTGGTTGCTCAAGACACATGACTGGAGATCGATCTCTCTTCAAGGTTTTCGAGTCTAAAAAGGGTGGCAATGTCACTTTTGGTGATGGGAGCAAATCACAGATTAAAGGAAAGGGAATCGTCTCTCTACCTAGATTGCCGGACATTGCAAATGTTCAATATGTAGAAGGTCTGAGGGTGAACCTGCTGAGTATAAGTCAGATATGTGATCAAGACTTCAAGGTGCTATTCTCCAAGGGAAAGTGTCTTGTCATGAATGAGTCTGGTAAGAAACTCATAAGTGGTGTTAGCACTCTTGACAACTGTTATGGATTGGTTCCTGATGTTGATATTGTGTGTAATAGCATTCGTTTGCCAAATGAAGATCTATGGCATCAACGGATGGGACATGCTAGCTACAAACATCTTTCTATTATATCTAAGCATGAGTCAGTTTTAGAGATACCAAAGCTTAGTAGAATGAGCAATGTGGTATGTGGACTGTGCCAGCTTGGAAAACAGACAAAAGCTAAGCATCCTGGCACTCAGGCATCAGCTACATCTAGACCATTGGAGCTTCTACATCTGGATCTTATGGGTCCAACTAGAACCAAGTCTCTTGGTGGTAAGAGATACATCATGGTTGTGGTAGATGACTTCACTAGGTACACTTAGGTCATTCTTCTATGATCCAAGTCTGATGCTCCTGAGCATATTGAAGTTTTGTGCACAAGACTACAGAATGAAAAGACCTTGAAAATTGATCGAATTCGAAGTGACCATGGTAAAGAATTCGAGAACTCATATATGGAGTCGTTTTGCACAAGATCAGGCATCTCTCAAGAATTCTCTGCTCCTATTACTCCTCAGCAAATGGTGTAGTAGAAAGAAAGAACAGGGTTATTCAGGAGATGGCCAGAGCCATGTTATACAATAAGGATGTGGCTAGAAACTTGTGGGGAGAAGCCGTTAACACTGCGTGTCATACGGTTAATAGGGTGTATTTTAGACCCGGTACCAAGAAGACTCCATATGAGTTATGGAAAGGAAGGAAGCCTAATGTGAAGTATTTCAGATCTTTGGAAGTACTTGTTTCATCCTAAAAGATAGGGAGAATGTGGGAACGTTTGACTCCCGAAGTGATGAAGGAATATTTCTAGGTTATTCCTCTACAAGTAAGGCTTATCGGGTATACAACAAAAGAACCATGAAGGTAATGGAGACAGTGAATGTTGTTATTGATGAGTTTTCAGATTCCAGTTCTGAAAAAGGTATTGAGGAACTAACTAAAGAAATTATTCCTCCTAAGCCTAGAGAAGTTCAAGAAATTGTTGACCAAGAACCTACATCTCCTAGTACTCCAGGTACTCCTAGTGTTATGGAAGATTTTGCAGATATAACCACTTCACCAGATTCTGAATCCCATGAGGAGAAAGGACCTTCCTCCAGGATTAAGCTAAATCATCCTCCAGAAGATATTGTGGGAAACTTGAATGAACTCATATTAAGGAAACGTACAGTTGATAAATGTGTTGCTAACTTTTTGTCTTATTCTTGTTATCTGTTACAGGTTGAACCCACTAAAGTTGAAAAAGCTCTTCAGGATGAAAGTTGGGTTGAAACAATGCATGATGAACTGCTTCAGTTTCAAAGGAATGACAGAGACCTTGGTACCTAGACCGGAGGGTGAACACATCATCGGTACAAAGTGGATATTCCGCAATAAGACTGATGAGGAGGGCAATGTGATCCGCAACAAGGCTCGGCTTGTAGCTCAAGGATACTCACAAATGGAATGAGTAGACTATGATGAAACATTTGCTCCAGTTGCTCGTATGGAGTCCATCAGAATTCTCCTTGCTTTGGCTTGCCAATTGAAGTTTAATCTTTATCAGATGGATGTCAAGACTACCTTCTTAAATGGGCTGCTCAAAGAAGATGTCTATGTGGCTCAACCAAAAGGATTCATTGATCCACACTTTTCGGATCATGTACTGTATCTCAAGAAGGCACTTTATGGTTTAAAGCAAGCCCCTAGAGGTTGGTATGATCGCCTTACACAATACTTGATGTCACATGGGTTCATAAGAGGAAAGGCTGATCAGACTCTCTTCATTAAAAGAGAAGATGGCGAGCTGATAGTTGCTCAAGTCTATGTTGATGACATCATCTTTGGATCGACTAAGGGTGAACTTGCTCATGGTTTCTCAAAACTCATGCAAGCCAAGTTCGAGATGAGCATGATTGGAGAGCTGACTCACTTCCTTGGGTTGCAGATCTGTCAACAAGATTCAGGTATATTCCTATGTCAATCTAAATATGCTAAGAATCTTATGAAAAAGTTTGGTTTAGAATCTGCTAGTTCTGTCAGAACCCCTATGAGCCCAAATGTTAAACTCACTGTTGATTTGTTAGGTAAAAGTGTTGATCCATCTCTATATAGAAGCATGATAGGTAGTCTTCTTTACCTTACTGCTAGTAGACCTGACATTAGTTACAGTGTTGGAGTGTGTGCTAGATATTAGGCTAATCCCAAAGAGTCCCATATGACTGCTTTAAAAAGAATCATAAAGTATGTCAAAACCACTGCTGAGTTTGGTGTGTGGTATAGCAAGGACACAAGTGATGTCTTAGCTGGGTACTCTGACACTGATTGGGCTGGGAATGCTGATGATAGAAAGAGTACTTCAGGGGGTTGTTTCTATGTGGGTAATAATCTTGTCTCTTGGATGAGTAAAAAGCAGAACTCTATCTCATTATCCACTGCAGAAGTTGAGTACATTGCTGCCGGTAGCTGTTGCACTCAACTCCTATGGATGCAAAAACTCCTCTATGACTATGGTATTTGTCAAGAGCATCTCACTATCTATTGTGACAATACCAGTGCCATTAACATCTCTAAGAATCCGATTCAACATTCTACAACCAAACACATAGAGATTCGACATCACTTCATTAGGTAGCTTGTCGAAGATGGTACTCTCACTCTTGAGTTTATTCACACCAATGATCAGAAGGCTGACCTGTTTACCAAACCTCTTGACAGTAAACGCTTCGAATTTCTTCGTCAAAACATTGGTGTTATCTCCATGGGATGATCTTCTTCTCTTTTCTTCCTTCCTCATGCATTTACATCTAGTTTTTATGCTTTACTTTGTTTAACGTGTTTTTGTTTGATTATTTTTCTGTTTTGTTTTGTTTTGTTTTTCATATAAAAATTAAAAAAAAATTGAAAAAATCAGAAAAATACAAAACAATGTGTGTTTTGTGTACATTGGTACTTGTGTACCTTGGATGGCCATTGAAACAAAGTTTTCTACACTTTGTATCTCTTGTAGCTTAGATGAGCATCTCTATGCACAACTAAGCAAGTGAGCTTTGTGGCTCTTGTTTGTTATGAGTAAGATTAAGTTGTCTCTTGTACTTAACACTCGTATCACTCTTTTTGACCGGAAGGATTAGAAAATCCTAAGAGAAAGGCATAAATAACCATCTCACCACTGTTGTCCGCCAATCATGAATGACATTTGTGTGATTCGGTATAGCAAAATTGGAATGTCAAATGCTTAACATAATTGGGTATTTCTTTTCTATCTCTTATATGCCTATGCATGATTTGCTTAAAAAGAAAATATGCAAAGAAAAATCAAAAGCAAAAAGATCAAAAATGCTTTTAAATATGATTGCAAGCGTGTATTCTAGGAGATATGGGAGTTATAGGATGTACCTCGAAGATGATAATCCCCATCAAACAGTTATGATTGTGTGTGAGTTTGATTTTCTCATATCTCAAATTGTCATAACATGTTGACACATTTGCATTCTTGCGATGTTTTTCACACATAACACGTAATATTCTTTGCTACTCTTGATACATGTGAAGGTACAATGTGATTTGGCCATCATAAGGTTTACATGTGTTAATGTATGCTCACTAAACTGTCTTAACTTATTTTTGAAATATAAAATCGGTTAGACTTGTTGTGTGTGTGTGTGTGTTTTTGAAGATCCATGTGCTTAAAATTTTTGTTGAGATATGATTTTGAGAGCTTAATATGTTGTTCGGATCTTTGGTTGAGTTGCATGCTTGATTGCATTCATATCTGTGTTTTTCTCTCCTCGAAAAATTGTTTTGAAAAGCTGGCTCGACACCTCCTCGATACCTCCTCGATAGCTGGCTATCTGTCGAGCTTCCTTAGCTTTTTCTTATCGCAATCTCGCTAGCACCTCGACACCTGGTGGATCGATCGAGAAAGTTTCTGACCCCTCGATAGCTTCTCGACACCTGGTGGATCGATCGAGATTCTGTTCTTGTTTTTGGTTTTTCTTCCTCGACACCTTTTCGATACCTGAAGCTGTCGACGGCCATTTCCTCGATACCTTTCTCGACAGATATCTCGATACCTCTCGACACCTGCATCTGTCGAGATTTACTAAGGGCCTATATATTTGTTCTTCGCGATTTGCTCCTCATTTTTCTCGATCTCTCTCTCGACAGAAGCATCTCCTCACCTCCCAAACAATCTCATCTCACTCCAATCTTGATCCTCAAGGTTTCTTCAAGCTTTTTCAAGTTTTTCTTCACTTGGTAAGCTTCTAATCTCTTCCATATTCATGCATTTCATGTTTTGAAACCTAGGTTTGGGGTTTTTGAAAAATTTTGGGGTTTTTCAAATTTGATGAGTTATTGTTGAATTTTTAGGTTGGGTTTTCACTTAAATGAGTTTAAAATCTCATGCATTGCATCACATTAGCATTATAATAGTATTGTCATGCATTTAGATGTGTGCAATTTGTTTGTGTGCTAATAGGTTTGGATTGGGCTGAGCCCATGATGCAATTTCTTTTGCATGTCACATGTTCATGCATTTCCCATGCATTCGTACTCTCTTTTCAATATACTTGTTATATTTGAATTGCTTGGGACTTTTCTGATTGTTTTTCTTTCTCTCACTCTCTTTCTATTTACGTTAGTCATGTCTATGGCACCGAAACGTAAATCCGCTCCATCCCGGAACCCTCTTCATTCCAGGGCATCCTCTTCCTTTTCAGATTCTGCCTCCCTCTCTCTTCAGTTCTGTGATGATGATGCCCACAAGGCATTCTCAGAGAACTTTTCTAGACGAGGTGTTCATTCGGAACGCCCAGTCATTCTGGCAGACTTTGCCGACACTGACCTTCCTGATGTCATTCATAGTTGGGAATGGGAGTCTCTTTGTGCCGAGCCCATCACTTGTCCTCTCATGCTTATTTAGGAGTTCTACTCCAACATGCACGGGATTGACCATTCTGTCCCTCACTTTATCACTCGTGTTAGGGGTGTTAGCATTCCTGTCACACCGCAGCTTGTTGCGGATGTGCTTCGGGTTCCTAGGATAGCGTCTCCTGACTATCCTAGTTGTGATCGTCTGCGGACTGTGTCCAAGGATGAGCTCATGGCTGCTTTCTGTAAGCGTCCCTCAGATTGGGGTGGTCGCCAGTTCACGTCCTGTAAAGGTTTTGCAAAAAGTTTTAGGTTTTTGAACATGGTGATGACTTTTGTACTCCATCCACTCTCTCACTTCAACTCCATCACAGAGCCTCGTGCTCGATTTTTGTTGTCTCTTCTTGAGCATCTGATTATAGATTTCCCTTCTCATTTTATTCTTTCTATTATAGATGTTCATCTAGATTCGGTGTCCCGTGATAAGCTCATCTTTCCTTCCGCTATCACGAGGATCTTACGCCATTTTTCTATTCCTTTTCCCTCTTCTGACCATTTTTCTTTCATGTGTGCCATAGACTACACTACCGTAAAACGTAGTGAGGCGCAGTTTAGGTCGCGACAAACGGATTCAGCAGCTCCTCCCTCCCGTCCTGCTCCATCCAGATCTGCTCCTTCCACATTCGCTCCTTCCTCTTCTACGAGCGATGTGTCACTAGGAGACATCATGGTGTAGCTGCAACGCATGGATGCTCGCCTCGATACACTTTCTACAGAATTGTATCAGGTGAACGTTCGTGTCGATCGTATTGCACGGCGACAGGCAACCATGGGTGGTTTTGCTTCTGAGGCTTCTCCTCTACCCCCTCCTCCCGTGGCCTCTGATTCTGAGGATGATGATGGTGATGACGATGATGCTTCGGATGATGGTGATGACGATGATGCTTCGGATGATGATGATGGAGATGCTAGCTCTACCGATGAGATGTCTACTTGACACTCTTACCCTTTGTCACTTGTGACAAAAAGGGGAAGTAGTTTTGGATATGAGAGTAGTCATTCTTAGGGGGAGAGTTAGTATAGGATCATTTTGTTAGGGGGAGTATTGTTTTTTTTGAGGGATGTAGTGTGGATTTTATGTATCTTTTTCTTTTCTCTTATTTAGATACATTGTTCTTGTACATTAGGTCTTATGACCATTTAGACATACATTATACTCATTCTTATCTTTATGATGATGTATGTTGTTTCTTTCACCTACCCCTTCATGTGTTGTTTCTTTTCTCTCTTTATACACATGCTTCTTATTGCTTGTATGCAATCTACTATTTCTGTTTCACATAAAGATGCCTTGATGAGTTTTGTTTAAAGTGTTTCAGAAATACAGGTTGTCAAAGTCTACTTGCCATAAACTCTCTTCTTGCAAAGTTTTTCAAGAGTTTGTGTTAAGATAGATTTTATTGTATTCAACAAGTGAATATGAGTTGAGTGATTTATTACTTATCTCATATGTTCATTTGTTTGTTGTGGTCAGGGGCGGAGACACATAGTGGCTTGGGGGGGCCGTGGCCCCTGCAAAAAAAAAAAATTCCCATTAGACTATGAAGAAAAAATAAATGGGCCCCCCCAACATTAGACAGCCGGCCCCCCTACCCATTTCTCACCCATTCTCCCAGCCCTTATTGGTTGAGCTTTAAGCAAAAACATAAAAGAGTAGGAAGAGATATAGGCACAAGTTTACGCATGTATTAAAACCAATATGACTATTGACTAATCATTCATGACAAGCTTGAAGATCGATTTACAACAATCACACATAGATGTCAAGATTTTTTTCACAAAGATAGATGTGCATACATAACAAGATAAGCTCATAAATGTACTAAGTCATTTGTACGAAGATACTAGGCCAAACACACATGTAATATGTGCTCAAATATATATGATCAAACTTTTTGAATTTTTCACTTTTTATGTGGTTTTGGATTTTTTACACACCCAAAACAAAAACATAAAAGTAAGATAAAAAACAAAAACAATGCATACAAATAAATGCAAGATGCACAAATGCATGACTATATAGCATCTAATGCATGAAGGGTTCTACAAAAATCGAAATAATTAGATCAAGGACCAAAAGAGCAAAAGCTCAACCATAGGAACCCTTCCTCATCCAAACGGAACAATTGTTTGGAATGAGTGTCTCATGAGAAGAGAGACGAGGGTGGGAAGAATGAGAACCGGAGATGCATATAGATAATGAGTTAAGAGCATTAAACACTTTCTTTAACAACATGCTATTTTCACTCAAATCCGATTTACCCTTTTTAGCACAACTTCCAAGAAGTTCAAGCTTTTCTTTTCTTTTGATTCTTTTAAGAGCATGAAACTTAGAACAATGAGGACTTAGATGACCAAAAGCACCACAATGGTGACAAACAATGTGTTTAGGTCCATTAGGCTTTTGGGGAAGGGATCTAGCAACATGGTTTTGTTCTTTCTTCAACTTATGACATTGAGGTCTTATATGACCAATCACACCACAATGGTGACAAGTTGGAACAAATTAAGATCCATCCAAAAGCTTAGGTTGAGACCTAAATGGAGGCTTTGACTTAAGAGCATTTCTCTCCACCTTTTGATTTCTTTTGTGTGGAGGAATGGACGCCAATTTGTCTTTAGAGGTAGAACTCACAATAGGCACAAAATCGGGCACCACAACATGATTGCAACAAATATTTTCTTCATTTTTAGCAATAGGTTTAGCAATCAAACACTTGGCATGCATCTTAAGAGATTCATTTTCACATTTAAGATCATCAACTAGTTTGTTAGACAAAACAAGTTTAGCATCCAAGTCCATATTCAAACATTCAAACTCCTTTAGTTTTTCAAGAGAATGTTCAGCAAGTTTCTTATATTTTCAACCAATTTATTGGATTCATTGAGCTTAACAATCAAATCATCCTTTTCACAAATGAACTTGCTGAAATTCTCATGAAACTTCTTAGTCTTTTTCTTCAAGAGTTTGACATTTGGAATATCAACAACACCCTTAGATTCATGTAACATATCATCATAATTATGAGGATTAACACTCATAGAGGCATTTTCACAAACATATGGCATATTACACTCAACAACATCCAAAACATCCATAGAAACATACAAAACACTATCTATGGCAAAACACACAAGGGGTCAAGGATCACACTTAGGTATTTAAACCACAACAAGTGTCACGCTCTGATACCAATTGAAAGTTCACTTGGTGTGTAAAACACTAGTGAATGTTTAGACCCCCAATTTCAAAATAACCAACACAAGCTTATACACAAACAATGTATGTGCAGAATGATGAATATAAGCTATACCCAAATTGGTAAAACACTCTAAACCATAATTAATCACAAACACAGTAGAAATTAAAAGGTAAAGGGGAAGGGAAGAGAGATGCAAACACAAAGATAACACCGGCACTTGTTATCGAAGAGGAAACCGAAGAACTCAGCGAAAAACCTCTCTACCACCCTCCAAGCGGTAAAATGATGGTAAAATGATCCATTAGAAAATTAGTTGGGATACATGAATAGCAATAGACCCTCCAAGCATAATCTACCCGATGCACCTAAGCCTTCCAAACTTCTTACTCCAATAGGGTTAAGCCTAACCTTGTCTTCTCTAACTTTTTGGATCCCGCAATAAGCTCCATATTGCATCCGCCATCCTTGGCATCTTCCAATGCTTCCCAAGTTTCAAAAACACTCTCAACACTTTGAATGGGTGTGGGTAGTGTTTGGGTATAAATCTTCTCTTAATGGATATAACAATAAGAGAGGGAAAGAGAAAAGACTACAAAGATTTCTCTCTAATAATGAGTAGCTCTCTCTCTAATAAGGTGGGTGTGTTGTAGAAACATTTCTTAAGGTTTTTCTCTCAATAGGCTCTTTACCATTTCTGTGGGTAATCAGGGTATATATAGGATGAGTGATGGGCAAATAGATCACACTCAAGAATCCTCTAACCAATGAAATTCGTGGGTCACTCGCGGGTTCCCTGAGTCGCGAAAACCAGCTGGCACAGCTAGCACATGACTCTTTAACTTCCCCAACTGGCACTTGACTCTTTCAGCTTTTAGCATGTGCTCCTCATGTGACTTTTAGCTGTCTTGATCAAATCTCCACCACTTAATACTAAATCCATTACAAATAAATCCCACAAAAATACAAGGAAATAAATTAATGCAATTACAACACTTTTTGTCATGGAATAAGCCAACACTAATGTTATGAGAAAAACCATAACTTTTTTTTTTTTTTTTTTTTTTTTTTGAGAATGAGAAAAATCATAACTTAACAATATTAATCCAGTTGTTTATTAATGTGTTGGAAGTTATAACTATTGGACTTTAATTACATTTATTGCTTCAGCTTATGTTTTTGAATTTTGTTTTATTTTTTATTTTTTTATGAATAAGCACTTCCTTTTCTTTTTTCTTTTTTCTTTTTTAATGAGTAGGCTCATGCTTTTGCTTAGCTCGTCTGTTAATTGGATTTTTGAGTTTTTTCTCCTTCATTTTAATAGGCTAGACTCTTCTAAATTAAGATCACTAAAACAAGTAATTAGGGGAAAAATCACTACAGCAATTAGTTGACTTGAAAGTAGAAAATAATCTTATGATACGGTCTCTTGAGACCTCAATATTATAATATGAGTGGGTTCCATGTATTATGAGAGGTTAATGGTCTCATAAAATACCCTCTCTTGGAAAGTAAGGGTGTGCATGGGTCGATTAGAGGGTTTTTTTAGCCTAACCCGTCATACATGTAGAAATCAATCCAACCCACTTAAGTCGGGTTTGGATACTCATTGTCCTGTTTTTGAAATATGCCTTCCAAGGGCAGCTCTACATTTGGGTGTTCAAATGAATCCCCTAACTTGGTAAAAAAATTATATATAAATTTTTTTAAAAAATTTTGTTTTGACCCCTATAATAAAAATTTGAACACCCATAACCCAAAAATTTTAAGCTATATATGATCATTTTAGTGTTACTTTCACAATATTTTTAAAATGATTTGATTAATTTCACAATAAAGGTTAAGTGACAAATTGTAACTGGTTTTTATATAAATCTAGAACTCATATCACTTTTTTACCTACTATTAACAATTTACCACTTAGATTTTGCTATAAAATTTTTGTGAAATTGTTATGTTAGTAGCGATGCTTGTAAAATATTTAATTTTATAGGAAAAAAAATGTTTAAATTTTTGCTCATTCATTAAAATAAAATAAAACCATCTCTTAAAAAAAAAGAAAAAGGAATTTTCATTACTGTAAACTTCAAATTCAAAGTGCTCAGTCAATACTCATTCTTTCTTTCATAAACTCAAGTTCATCCTCTATCTGAACAATTCCATGGTTCATCCTCTAACTGATGGGCCATGGACCATGGTATTCTTATTCGTCGTGTATGAGAAATCTCCATGATACTTTTACTGTTACAGATGTCCTTTCCACAGGCAGAAGCAAGAATTTACTTTTGGGATTGAGAAAAAGTTTCTGTCAGAACATTCCTTCCCAATTTTGCAATCAAAGCATTGTTGACGCTGGAGTCTGGCGGGGCCAAGGCTCCCTGAGTTTTGAAAATTTCTTCTAATAATAGTACTAAAATAAATATAATATAAAAAAATAGGAAGAATTTAATTACAGTGCCCCCTAATAAACAATTTTGCTATTAGGAAAAAAAAAAAAAAAACTTAAATCATTTGATATAGTCAGCAGATTCCTTGTCCTAATTAAAGTAAGACTCCAAAATCCAAATAAATACACACACAATTGCAACATCAAACTTCACAAGACACGACCCAAACTTCCCAACCCCAAAGATACAAACTTCACAAGTCACAATCGTTTATTCCCAAAAATAAAATCTGAATATATCAACAAAAAAAATTTCTCTTACGCCGCCGGCTGCTAACGTGCAAGTGGGACCATGAATCCGCCTCCGCTGCCTTGATCTATATCCGCTGTGGACTTGTGGTATGAGTTTTTAACTCTCTCTCAAAGTCCCTGTCTAATACGTATGTTCTGCATCTACATATATTTAAAACAAGTTCAGCCGTTCAACTTCCTTTTGATAGAAGAGTAGACTCAGTAGAGTATGTTTTTGTGGTAAAGTTAAAACCATCTGTCCATGTCCTGATGTCTATCTGTTACTCTCCTCTCTAGACTAGAGCCACTAGAGTAGGCTCATTTTTGTGGTTTCCAACTCAGCATTATTTGAGTCAAAACATAAACCTAATAAAAAAAAAAACTAAAGTAACTAAAGTACTTAAATTAAATTTATTATAATTTGATAGTAGTAGTTTGTTAATAGTATGTTTAATTGATATTAGTGGCTTGGATAATTAAATTAAATTATCATTATAAACTTGTTTATTCTATCCATTGGAAATATTGAGATTATAAAATTTAATATTTAGGTTTTTATATTTTGCAATAATTTATGGGGAAAAGATTTACAATTGATGTAAAAATGATCTTTCATGTTGTACGGTACTGTGGTACAAGGTTTTCAGACTCGGACCGTTCATTGAACCGTAAAAGGGAGAGGTTCAAGGTTTTTGAGGTCAAACCGAGGTCGAATCAGGGTCGAACCGTGATGACATCATAATTAATTTAATAATTATTTTAAATATATATAAAACATTAAATTAATAAAAAAAATAGAAAAATTAACCAAAATAGTCCAAAACAAATATAGATAGTATTTTTTATAACATAACTTTCATAATACAAATAAAAATTATTAAATTCTAAAAAAATATAAATAGCTATTGAGTTTCTAAATTATTTTTAAGTCATGACAAAGCATACTTTAGTACCCAATAATTTTTATTTTATGAAACCCAATAAAATAGTTAAGAGACAAATTAGTTTATTTGCTCGTGGCCAAGTCCATTTGACTGCAGATCTTTTTTTTTTTTTTTTTTTTCCCAAGCCCATTTGAATAGTCACTGTTCACCATTTATCATGAATTAAAAAAAAAAAAATCAAAAGCTAGATCTGACTCCATGCATTTAAAAATTGTTAAAGTTAAATAAATAACAAAACCCAAGAAGAAGTGCTTGACAGCAAGCAAGCATTATATTGTGACAGCAAGTAAGCACGCAGCAGCAAAGAAGAAGTCTCCGAAAGCAGTGAAGAAGTCTATAACATTTTTAGCAATACTTTCACAATAAAATTTATGTAAAAAATTGTTACTAGTTCTAATTTAAACCCATCATTGAAATTATTTTTTTACTCACTAATATTAACTAATAACAATCTATTACTTAAAATTTATTGTGAAAATATTATAATATCATTTCTACCAACATCCTTCCATGATAAATTTTAATTACGATTGATTAACAACTGAATCCAAACAAAGCTAAAAGAAAGTACATGACAAGAAGTTGTAAATACCAGAAGATTTTCACACAAACCAATATAAGTGTGAAATCGTAAACACAAAATGCAGAACAGTCAATAGAAGATCATCCCTAAAATAATAAAATAAAATAAAAGGGTATTTACAACCCTTCTCTGATTGAACAAATATGATACTCTCCTACTCAAAATAAAAATATCAAACTCTAAGTTACCTATGCATTGAGGCAATTAGTTTGACACTGAAATAAGATTGCCTTCATCAACATGCTTGTGGATGACATCAAAGTATGTTGATGGATACAAAAATAGGTCGGTAAACAGCAATGCTGGAGAATTCCACACACACACACACACATATATATATATATCGAAGTAACAGCTGAAACCCCGTTAGCCAATGTTTAGTGACAACTACATTACAGTGTCACAGGACTTAAAGTATAAATCTCATTATTTTCTTAAGGCGTTGTGAATGACAATTAATAAAGACAACAGCATAAAAATGACTACAGATAGGGCATGAATATGAACAATGTACAAATAAAAACATGAAACAGGCTACAAAAGGCCAAATGAGCATAGATATCAATCACACAGGCACAAAATTTACTGACCTTCCATGGAGCAAACAAATCCCATCCAGGCTTAAACCCAGTAGCACATATCACAGCTTCAGAATCATCACCTATAGCTTTTGCTAGCCTCTCAAAACCCTCTGTTACATCAGTCCCATCAAACCTAGGGGTGTCAAATGGGTGGATTTGGGATAAGCATAATTGGGTTGGGCATATAAAACCCATTTACCCATTAAAACCCATTTAACTAATTGTTTCTAACCCAAATTCAACCCAACCTAATTATTATGGGTAAACCCCAACTTACCCAATTACCTAATTATCAAAATTACCAAAATACCATTAAAGTGAAAACCCACATTGTCACTATCACCAAAAAAAAAAAAAAAAAAAAAAAAACCTATAGCATAGATCTAAATTTCCAAAAAAAAATAAAAGCAAGCAAATTTCATGACAATTCACACAAACGCTACGTTTGTTTGCCGAGAAAATGCAGGAAACAATCAAAACAGAACAAAAATCCAGAATGAGAGATTCAAAAAAAAAACTCCAGTCTCAAACTCAACTCTACTGCTTTTAATGCGTCAAGTATATTTTCGGAGCTTGAAACTTTCTTTTTTCTTTCTCTCTCACTTTCCGAGCAACCAAACAGACACTACATACAAACACATGCACACACAAAGAATAACATGAAACTCACGGAAGAGCTCTTGGAGAGGAAGTTCCCGGCAAGAGACAAAAGCCGCTTAGCAGCTCGGAGAGCCCCAACCAGATCGGACAACCACGACGACTCCACATCCACATCATCAGAAGTCGCCATCGCCGCTGACGCCGCATCATCCACCGGCCGAGCACAAAACTCTCTGATCTCCTCAAGCAAATGTGTGAGTAGCGAAATCCTCCGCACTAGATCCGTACAGTCCTTCCTAAACGACCAGCCGTCATTTCCACCACCGCCAATGGCAATGCCGGCCGCAGTAACTTCCCTGACGAGCTCAAGGCCCAATGGATTCCATGAGTTCTAGATGAGAGCTATAGAGAGAGAATGAGAGAGAGCAAGCGAGAGAGACAGAGAGAGGTGTTTGGAGGCCAAGAAAATGAAGGAAAATGAAAACCTGAAAACTGAAACGTCTGAGGGTTTTTTTTTTTTGTTTTCTTTTTTTTTTTTATTATGAGAAGGGCTAGGTTGAATTTGGATATAATGTTTTTGGGTTAAATGGGTCTCAATGGGTTTTTAGTTAAAACCTAATAATCATTGGGTCTAATTGGGTTGATGCCCATTTAACCCAACTAATAATTGGGTGGGTTTGGGTTCAATTAGAGTGGGTGGATTTGAGTGGGCAAATGAGTTTGAGCTTATTTTGCCACCCCTAATCAAACCCCATCTGTTCTATAGATCATCATGCACAATTCAAATTCCCATTCAACCCTAAAGTCCCTTTTTTATGAAACCAAGAGGAATAAGTTTCATATAACAAAGCTCTAACATAAAATTTCTAATTCCTATTGATCAACAGCGAGTCAGCAATATTAATAAAAGAAATTTGAAATTTGAAAAAGATCAGATTGTAATTTTTCATACATGAAAAACAGTCCAACATTAGAAAAGGATCCCAATTCTTCAGGTCAATCTTGAAAATTTAATACCTAGAAGATAGAAAGTCAAAAACAAATGAAGTAGGGAAAGCTATGTAAACATGGGATTATGGAGAAGAGTTTATCGGGTTTTAGAAAAGTTTGTAGGAAAATATATGAAATTTTCCCCTGTGCATTGAACACCATATGAGTTGTTATTTTAGATTGGTATACATGCCCAAGCTGAAGGAAATTAGCAAGAGCAATTGGAGTCAGTAAAATTTTTATTAATTTAAAGGAGAAGAGAACAGCGTCAGAAGAAGTTGCCATCTCAATGTTACTCTTCTCCTGTCTCTCTTTCACAGCGTTCATCCAAAATCGGACTCCCCCAAATTTCGAATTTCTGTAACGGAGTTCGGCAGTGACTTTAACTTTGGGCAATCGCAGATCTTCAAAATGGTTTTTTGCTTTTGGGTTGTGGGTTTGATATGGTCTGATTATGGTGGTTTGTGGGTTGCGATTGTTGTGGGTAGTGGTGCTACTACTGCCTGCTGAGTTGTGGTGGTTGTGGGTGGAACGGGAAAGGAGAAGGGGAACAGGAGAAATAGGGTCTGAGGAAGGAGATCTTTGTTGGTTTGTGGGTATGGTGGGTTTTGATTGAGGAATGAGACGGCAGAGAGCTATTTTTTGAGGAAGGAGAAGGTAGAGAGCTGGTTTTGCGTTTATCGGGGTTTAGAATAGTTTTATTTTGCGTGAAAAGGTTTTTTTTTGTGTTTATGTTTTTTTTTAAAATATTACGCTAACGCAGGAAATTTTGGAAGTTTCAAAAGTTTCGGTTTTATGTATATATATATTGATAATATGAACGGGGATAATTACAAAAAGATAAATTAGTCAATATGAGGATAGATTTTTTTGGTTAATTTTTCTATTTAAGTTTCATTCTTCATAAATAATACTCATAAAAATATAACTTTCCTGACAAATACGAATTTAAAAAAATTCTTTTATTTTATCTATAGTTATTAAAATTTTTAAATATTTAGCTACAAAAATAGAAGTTAGCCCCTTAAATATTTAAGTTGGTCCAATGATGCTCTTAAAAAACAATAGAATTTATCAATTGGCCTAGTAGTTACGGACAAAGTAGTTTTTGTTTTCTCAAAATCATTTTTTGAATATGTTTAATATCAAACTAGACGAGTTTTATATACTCATTGGAGTTTAAAAGATTATAAGTTCCCCTAAAAATATTATCTAACCAATATACATATGTCAAAGTTGATAGTTTTGTATATAATATATTTATAAATTAAGACCTACTCTAGTTATAAATCACTATTTTTGGTGTACAATTGTAGATTCACTTTTGTTGAAGAAATATGTTTTCACTATAAACTTTTCAATGAATGCAGGCAATGTATGTGTGTGACTATATTCTTGGGGGTGACCTTAATGGGTCTAGCTCAACCAAAGAGGAGTTTCTAAAGGTGCAGAGTTTGGTTGCTGATTTGAGCTTTAATGTCTACTATGTTTGGTATAATGCAAAGATTTAGTGATGGTTAATGGGTTGCCTGCAGAAATATATATATGCAGTTTCAAAGGGGTTTAATCCAGATAGGGACCTGGTAATGGTTGGCATTGCAAATCAGACAACAATGCTTAAGGGAGAAACAGAAGAGATTGGTTAGTTTTGAAATTATGCTATTCAAGATTCTATTTTTACAAGAAGTCGATAATTCTGTTATTTCTATATAGTTTCCACTTACACAAAAGGATGGAAATATTTGACAGGTAAATTAGTAGAAAGGACTATAATGCGCAAGTATGGAGTGGAAAACGTTAAAGAGCACTTCAAAAGCTTCAATAACATTTGTGATGCTGCTCAAGTAATTTCTTTTCCCCCATGTCTCATGGTATTGCTTTTCCATTAAAATTATATTAAAATATTGTGGCGTTCAACATTTTTTAGTGTATGTATGGATTCAAGTTAGCTCAATTAGTAAAGTCTTTTGTTGTCAAATAAGAGATCTGGAGTTCAAACCCTGCCTATACCATAAAACCAATTGGTGTCTTAGTTTGATGATAAGAGCAATCATCATGGACTAGACACCATAGGTTTAAAATCTACCGTATCTATAAAGAAGAAAACATTTTTTAGTATATGTGTTTCTTCGTATGATTTCCATCTTCACCTCATCTTCCTTGTTATCTATACCATAGTACAATCAATGAAGAGAGAAATGTTCTAACACCAATTAGGAGCCCTTCATCTATCCACCCACTCTCCTTTATGTAGTTATGTTGCATAACCAACTTGTAGATTAGCCAAATGCTTCTCTGCTTTGAGACAGTGCCACTCAATATGTTTACGTCCAGGATTTTTGATATTTTCAGGTGGACTTAAAACTGATTTAGTAATTTGTTTCATTGTCAGGAGCGTCAAGATGCATTATATAAGCTGATAGAGGAGAAGCTAGATCTAATCTTGGTGATTGGTGGGTGGAACTCAAGCAACACCTCGCACCTACAAGAAATTGCAAACGACAGTGGGATTCCCTCATACTGGATTGACAGTGAGCAGAGAATGGGTCCTGGCAACAGAATTGCATATAAGCTGAATGTGAGTGTGAATGCATTGAGTTCCAATATTTCAACCCCCCTCCCTTTCTTTAAATGCTTGTATTTGAAATTTTTTAAATGTGAATTTGCAATAGCACAGGGAGTTGGTTGAGAAAGAAAACTTTCTACCAGAGGGTCCCTTAACAATTAGTGTAACAGCTGGTGCTTCTAGTCCAGATAAGGTAATTTTCTTACTATCGAAGTATGTTGCTTTTTTACCATGGAAATCCTTTGTTGTAAGCTAGGGTATTTCCTAGCCATTATATGACATTTTGAATTTTTAATGATATTGGCTATAGAAGTGATATAATCATGTCCTTCCGGATTTTAACTAGGTTGTTAAGGATGTCCTTATCAAAGTATTCGACATCAAACGTGAAGAGGCCTTGCAACTTGTGTAATTAAGGTTAGCTTCAAATGTATACATTAGCCAGAGTATCAGTGTAACCATACAACTAGACAGGAGTATAATTGAATAATCTATGTTATGTAGTCCCAATGTAATGTTGAATTTTTACTTTGTATTGAAAGGTTATGGTTATTCTGGCTATCATGTTTTTGAATTTTTGAATCAATAAGTTTGGCGAACCAAAAATTTTCACAACTACTAAAATTGTATGTTGTGACTTGTGATTGGTGCACAATAAACATGGTGTTAGTCAATAGTGAGCCATGTGAGAATGATTTTGTAATACTCTCAACTTGATACCTCAAGCAGCTTGTGAAAAAGTATCTCTAGCATTACTTGTGTACATAATATCTGGAGGTTGTTATGTTTTCAAGTTGATTCTTTGAAGACATCACTAAAAAGGGAGTGTAGGGCATTGGTGAATTTGTCGTCTGTTTTGACAGCAAACTCTGTTTATTTGTGTACTTGAAACTTCGGTTCAATTTACTTACTTTTACTTGGTATAACTATAAACAATATATCTCTTGTTATGTTTAAAGTAAAATTTTAGTTAAACTGTTATAAACAGTTGATTTATTCTGCTATAATGCCATTTTAATAGATATCTATTCACCTATTATCGTTAAGCTAATTTTATTTCAATGTTTAACAATCATTTTGAGATTTTTTTGAACTGGGCATAAAAATGTAAAATTGTAACCCAAATCTTCTGGATGTTCAAGAAAGAAAATAATGGAACAGATGAGTACATATAAAATTGAAATCATGGTTTCAACTTTGAACCATGGATACATCAAACTAAAATAGAATTATTAATTAAAAATAAAAAATAAAAGCAATTCTAACACATTGCCCCCTTACAGTGTAAAATTAATGATGCAGGAAATATGACTTATAAATTTTTATCACCATTCTTTAAGTCCAGAACAACATTTGAAGTTTGATTTATTACTAAAGACAATTTTTTTTTATGTTAAAGTGCTGATTATTATAATAGGGATCAGAATGTAAAAGCCAGATCAATATGACCAAATATAACATTATTATGAACCTTAAATAAAATTGAGGTTATATAATTACAAGTTTTGAAACATATACAGCCAACCTCAATCAAGTAAAAAGAAGCTTGACCTGTGAATGAGAAAGAAAACTGGTGCAAGTTGTGAGCATTAGAGCACCAAATTAATCATAAACAATTGGCACCCCATGATCAGTTTGAAAAAAAAAAAATGTTTGATTCCAACACAAATAAAAATAAGCTGTCAAAGAAAATCCTATTGCAACTACAATTACAATTCTTGTACCATTTATGTTAATTGGGAGCTTAGAGCCAGGTCGTCAAACTCCATAAACTTTCCCTTCCAAGTCGTATAGGACAATTGGACTAAAGTGGACAGAATGGACTGAAGTAGATCGAACAAATTGACCTGGACCGAATTGGACATATATAATGGACCAAAGTAGACCGAATGAACTAAATTGGACCGAAGTGAACTGAAGTGGACTGAGTAGATCGAAAAGGACTGATGTGTAAAATCATATAGTATATAACAAAGAACTAGTTGTATATAGTATGCAAGCTGCTAAAAGTCCATTTATGGACTAAAGCAAGCATTTAGAATGATGTACAAGCAGGAAAGCACCGACGCGGCTATAGGGAGGCCACACCGGCGTCCGGCGCGACTTGATGCAGGGTGCGATGGGCGACGCCACTACCCACGCGTCGGTGCTGCATTGGTGCTTTTTTTTTTTTTTTTTTCGTTTTCGGATTTGCGTCAATTTGCACCGACTCGGGCTAATTCGGGTCAAATCAGTTCGTATCGGCCGGTCGAAACTGACAAATTTAGGCCGATACCGGCTTTGAATTAGGCCAAAATTCAAGTAAGAATTATTATTTAAAAAAAAAAAAAAAAAAAAAAAAAAAAGACACCCCTGAAACCATCACTGCCTCCTGCCTCTCTGCTCTCTGCTCTCTGCCTCCCTCCCTCCCTATATTCTAATTTCAATGTTTTAGCTTCAAACTTGTGGATTGTATTTAATTTGTGAACATCATGTTTTAGTTATCATCTATTATTGTTCTTAAATTTGGTATATGTTTATATAATGTGAAAAAGTATGCTTAGCAATATATAGAAAATATAAATATAAATATTTTAATAATTTTTTAATCACCGCACCCGCACCCTACTTTTTCAAAAATTGCCAAGTCCCGTACCCGCACCCGAATCCAGAAACGCACCTATGCTTGATAGTGTACAAGTAGAGATGCCAAGACGTAGTTATGTTAATGTAGTTGTTATATGGATATAATAGTTTCTTATTGGAATCTTAATCTTGTCAAAACTCTTTGGTATGGTATTAAGCAGTTATGTGATATATGTGAGGGATTTCATTCCGAATTCTGTCAATTCACATAAATTCTTTGGTATCGAGAAGTTATTTTGATATAAATGTGGGTTTTGCTTCGGAATTCTTTCAATGCACGTTACTAGACAACTCCTTACCCATGGTGATGTTTGGTGGAAAAGTGAAGGTCAATACAGTTTTTTCATACAAGATTCCACTGGTGTATATGATTCCATACTGATCCTTTTTGGTGGTGCTCTAAGTGGAGGTGTACAAGTTTATTACCTCTTTAGACATATCTATAAGGGTTTGGCTTACCTCCGGTACCTTTTCTAACTGGAATCTCTTTTTATTTTAAGAAGAAACTGCTACATCACCCACTAACTAAATAAAATGTGGAGATTAAAATAACCAGAAATGTCTAGTTAAAAAAGTACTGGAGGTAAGTTAAATCCTATATAATACATTTTTAGTTCTTTTTAGCCGACTTTATCTATGAAGGCTATGAAGGAACATGTCATCATTCTTGATGATATGCCGATATTTCGCTTTGATTCCACACCAAATGACATGCTAATTTTCCCTCAAACCAGGTCCTATCTCTTAGAAGAGAACCACATGTACCATTTTTTTTTTTGGTGGCTTTGTTAAGTATTTGAAAGCTCACTTGGTGTATAAAACACTAGTGAATGTTTAGACCCCCAATTTCAAAATAACCAACACAAGCTTATACACAAACAATGTATGTGCGGAATGATGAATGTAAGCTATATCCAAATTGTTAAAACACTCTAAACCATAATTAATCACAAACACAACAGCAATAAAAAGGTAAAGAGTAAGGAAAAAGAGATGCAAATACAAAGATAATACTGGCACGTATTATCGAAGAGGAAATCGAAGAACTTGGCAAAAAACCTCTCCGCCGCCCTCCAAGTGGTAAAATGATCCACTAGAAAATTATTTGAGATACGTGAATAGCAATAGACCCTCCAAGCCTAATCTACCCGATGCACCTAAGCCCTCCAAGCTTCTTGCTCCTAACCTTGTCTTCTCTAGCTTTCCGGATCCCGCAATAAGCTTCATATTGCATCTGCCATCCTTGGCATCTTCCAATGCTTCCCCAACTCAAAAAACACTCTAAACACTTTGAATGGGTGTGGGTAGTGTTTGGGTACAAATCTCCTCTCAATGGATATAACAATGGAAGAGGGAATGAGAAGAGACTACAAAGATTTCTCTCTAAGAATGAGTAGCTCTCTCTCTGATAAAGTGAGTGTGTTGTAGAAACCTTTCTTAGGGTTTTTTCTCTCAATAGGCTCCTTACCATTTCTTTGGGTAATGATGGTATATATAGTATGAGTGATGGGTAAATAGGTCACACTCAAGAATCCTCTAACCAATGAAATTTGCAAGTCACTCGCGGGTTGCCTGAGTCGCAAAAACTAGCTAGCACAGCTAGCACATGACTTTTCTACTTTCACAGCTGGCACTTGACTCTTCAGCTTCCGGCATGTGCTCCTCATGTGACTTTTAGCTGTCTTGATCAAATCTCCACCACTTAATACTAATCCCATTACAAATAAATCTCATAAAACGACAAAACAATGATCACATAGCAAAGCAAATGATCAACCGAACATGCATTCAATGAAGCATAATAGTATAAGTATGTATGCATGTCCAACACAAACATGATGCAATGAGAACAACAAAGCATAGATACTAAACATAACTCAAAGCACCATAAAGCAAACAAGAAAACAATCATAAAAAATAAAAAAATAAAAAAAAACAAATAAACAAAACAAAGTTTTCTTATTAATACAATGTCTTCTCCCCCTTGGTATATGCATCTCCCCTATGGAATATCTCTCCCCCTACAAATGTGCACGAGAAATAGAATTTCTCACCCTAAGAATGTGCACTAAAGTCATATAGAAATGACAAAACTCTCCGGTATACTATTCTAGAGTATACTCTCCCCCTTTTTGACACGAATAGACAAAGGGTTAAGGAGAAATGAGGGCAAAAGATGAAGGTATAAACAAGGATAAAGATGCATGAGGGGTGTGAGATGAATGAGAAATGAAGCTCAAACAAAAGACAAAACAAAATGCTACAAAGTATAAGGTAAACATGACATGCTAGGATGAAGGAAAAAGGTATAGACCAATGCATGATAAGGGTAGCAAAGGTGTGTGCAAGAAGTGGCTATGTGCAATGCATGACCAATGCATGGAAAATACACATGTGGGGAAAGATGTGTTAAATACACAACTAATTAACCAAACATATTCCTAATGAGGAAACATGAGAAACCTCAAAGTTTGGTACTCATCAAAGTCCAAACGAGTGAGAAAATGTCTAAGAGGCATTTTATCAAACACCTAGCGTGCACACTATGAACAACAATGTGAAACAATGCATGAATATCATGAAATTCACCCTTAATACATGTTCATTTTGCCACAAGGGGCCCACATCCAAAGCAAATCATTAAAAGAACCAAATTCCATACAAAAATTTGACAAAAATTAAGTGTTCTCAACCCCTATGATGAAAATTCCAACCAAGGGCACAAAAACTCTCCAAAACATAATCTAAGAATCAAAATCAATGAAAAGAGTTTAGAATTACCTTAGAAATGTTAATGGAATGAAAAACCATTCAAATTGATTGGGTTTTGATGTAAAAATATTGAAAGGGGGGTTTTAGAAAGGATGGGAGAGGTTTAAAACAGGTTTCTCACGAAAATCCCTTTAAAAAGCCGTTTTTGGGCACACATACAACACATTTAATCAAGTACAACCGAACAAATAAATAAGACATTCATTGAACATTAGGCATGTGTGTTGTGTGTGTGTATCAAATGTAGAATAGTCCTTAGTCTAGAGTGAAACTTCAATGATCAATTCAATTAAGTCATATACAACTAGTACTAAGTCAAGTGGTCTATCTTAATTATAGAAATGAACATATATGACCTCCCACAAGAAAATGATTACATATCTTTGAAGCTTTTCATTTGGCTTCTTACAATTTATAACATTTGATTATTAAGAACAATACATCTCTTTTTGAGATTGATGCTTGGAATTTTTTATATTTTAATTTGAGAATAAGTCTTTAGCTTTTTGGGCACCATACATTTCAATACAAGTCGCTTTCCATTTATCCCAGTCAAATACTAGTATGTGTGACGACTTTTGCAGCTCATTATCTCTTTTCGAGATTTAACATTGGTTGAGCTTTAAGCAAAAACATAAAAGAGTAGGAAGAGATATAGGCACAAGTTTACGCATGTATTAAAACCAATATGACTATTGACTAATCATTCATGACAAGCTTGAAGATCGATTTACAACAATCACACATAGATGTCAAGATTTTTTTCACAAAGATAGATGTGCATACATAACAAGATAAGCTCATAAATGTACTAAGTCATTTGTACGAAGATACTAGGCCAAACACACATGTAATATGTGCTCAAATATATATGATCAAACTTTTTGAATTTTTCACTTTTTATGTGGTTTTGGATTTTTTACACACCCAAAACAAAAACATAAAAGTAAGATAAAAAACAAAAACAATGCATACAAATAAATGCAAGATGCACAAATGCATGACTATATAGCATCTAATGCATGAAGGGTTCTACAAAAATCGAAATAATTAGATCAAGGACCAAAAGAGCAAAAGCTCAACCATAGGAACCCTTCCTCATCCAAACGGAACAATTGTTTGGAATGAGTGTCTCATGAGAAGAGAGACGAGGGTGGGAAGAATGAGAACCGGAGATGCATATAGATAATGAGTTAAGAGCATTAAACACTTTCTTTAACAACATGCTATTTTCACTCAAATCCGATTTACCCTTTTTAGCACAACTTCCAAGAAGTTCAAGCTTTTCTTTTCTTTTGATTCTTTTAAGAGCATGAAACTTAGAACAATGAGGACTTAGATGACCAAAAGCACCACAATGGTGACAAACAATGTGTTTAGGTCCATTAGGCTTTTGGGGAAGGGATCTAGCAACATGGTTTTGTTCTTTCTTCAACTTATGACATTGAGGTCTTATATGACCAATCACACCACAATGGTGACAAGTTGGAACAAATTAAGATCCATCCAAAAGCTTAGGTTGAGACCTAAATGGAGGCTTTGACTTAAGAGCATTTCTCTCCACCTTTTGATTTCTTTTGTGTGGAGGAATGGACGCCAATTTGTCTTTAGAGGTAGAACTCACAATAGGCACAAAATCGGGCACCACAACATGATTGCAACAAATATTTTCTTCATTTTTAGCAATAGGTTTAGCAATCAAACACTTGGCATGCATCTTAAGAGATTCATTTTCACATTTAAGATCATCAACTAGTTTGTTAGACAAAACAAGTTTAGCATCCAAGTCCATATTCAAACATTCAAACTCCTTTAGTTTTTCAAGAGAATGTTCAGCAAGTTTCTTATATTTTCAACCAATTTATTGGATTCATTGAGCTTAACAATCAAATCATCCTTTTCACAAATGAACTTGCTGAAATTCTCATGAAACTTCTTAGTCTTTTTCTTCAAGAGTTTGACATTTGGAATATCAACAACACCCTTAGATTCATGTAACATATCATCATAATTATGAGGATTAACACTCATAGAGGCATTTTCACAAACATATGGCATATTACACTCAACAACATCCAAAACATCCATAGAAACATACAAAACACTATCTATGGCAAAACACACAAGGGGTCAAGGATCACACTTAGGTATTTAAACCACAACAAGTGTCACGCTCTGATACCAATTGAAAGTTCACTTGGTGTGTAAAACACTAGTGAATGTTTAGACCCCCAATTTCAAAATAACCAACACAAGCTTATACACAAACAATGTATGTGCAGAATGATGAATATAAGCTATACCCAAATTGGTAAAACACTCTAAACCATAATTAATCACAAACACAGTAGAAATTAAAAGGTAAAGGGGAAGGGAAGAGAGATGCAAACACAAAGATAACACCGGCACTTGTTATCGAAGAGGAAACCGAAGAACTCAGCGAAAAACCTCTCTACCACCCTCCAAGCGGTAAAATGATGGTAAAATGATCCATTAGAAAATTAGTTGGGATACATGAATAGCAATAGACCCTCCAAGCATAATCTACCCGATGCACCTAAGCCTTCCAAACTTCTTACTCCAATAGGGTTAAGCCTAACCTTGTCTTCTCTAACTTTTTGGATCCCGCAATAAGCTCCATATTGCATCCGCCATCCTTGGCATCTTCCAATGCTTCCCAAGTTTCAAAAACACTCTCAACACTTTGAATGGGTGTGGGTAGTGTTTGGGTATAAATCTTCTCTTAATGGATATAACAATAAGAGAGGGAAAGAGAAAAGACTACAAAGATTTCTCTCTAATAATGAGTAGCTCTCTCTCTAATAAGGTGGGTGTGTTGTAGAAACATTTCTTAAGGTTTTTCTCTCAATAGGCTCTTTACCATTTCTGTGGGTAATCAGGGTATATATAGGATGAGTGATGGGCAAATAGATCACACTCAAGAATCCTCTAACCAATGAAATTCGTGGGTCACTCGCGGGTTCCCTGAGTCGCGAAAACCAGCTGGCACAGCTAGCACATGACTCTTTAACTTCCCCAACTGGCACTTGACTCTTTCAGCTTTTAGCATGTGCTCCTCATGTGACTTTTAGCTGTCTTGATCAAATCTCCACCACTTAATACTAAATCCATTACAAATAAATCCCACAAAAATACAAGGAAATAAATTAATGCAATTACAACACTTTTTGTCATGGAATAAGCCAACACTAATGTTATGAGAAAAACCATAACTTTTTTTTTTTTTTTTTTTTTTTTTGAGAATGAGAAAAATCATAACTTAACAATATTAATCCAGTTGTTTATTAATGTGTTGGAAGTTATAACTATTGGACTTTAATTACATTTATTGCTTCAGCTTATGTTTTTGAATTTTGTTTTATTTTTTATTTTTTTATGAATAAGCACTTCCTTTTCTTTTTTCTTTTTTCTTTTTTAATGAGTAGGCTCATGCTTTTGCTTAGCTCGTCTGTTAATTGGATTTTTGAGTTTTTTCTCCTTCATTTTAATAGGCTAGACTCTTCTAAATTAAGATCACTAAAACAAGTAATTAGGGGAAAAATCACTACAGCAATTAGTTGACTTGAAAGTAGAAAATAATCTTATGATACGGTCTCTTGAGACCTCAATATTATAATATGAGTGGGTTCCATGTATTATGAGAGGTTAATGGTCTCATAAAATACCCTCTCTTGGAAAGTAAGGGTGTGCATGGGTCGATTAGAGGGTTTTTTTAGCCTAACCCGTCATACATGTAGAAATCAATCCAACCCACTTAAGTCGGGTTTGGATACTCATTGTCCTGTTTTTGAAATATGCCTTCCAAGGGCAGCTCTACATTTGGGTGTTCAAATGAATCCCCTAACTTGGTAAAAAAATTATATATAAATTTTTTTAAAAAATTTTGTTTTGACCCCTATAATAAAAATTTGAACACCCATAACCCAAAAATTTTAAGCTATATATGATCATTTTAGTGTTACTTTCACAATATTTTTAAAATGATTTGATTAATTTCACAATAAAGGTTAAGTGACAAATTGTAACTGGTTTTTATATAAATCTAGAACTCATATCACTTTTTTACCTACTATTAACAATTTACCACTTAGATTTTGCTATAAAATTTTTGTGAAATTGTTATGTTAGTAGCGATGCTTGTAAAATATTTAATTTTATAGGAAAAAAAATGTTTAAATTTTTGCTCATTCATTAAAATAAAATAAAACCATCTCTTAAAAAAAAAGAAAAAGGAATTTTCATTACTGTAAACTTCAAATTCAAAGTGCTCAGTCAATACTCATTCTTTCTTTCATAAACTCAAGTTCATCCTCTATCTGAACAATTCCATGGTTCATCCTCTAACTGATGGGCCATGGACCATGGTATTCTTATTCGTCGTGTATGAGAAATCTCCATGATACTTTTACTGTTACAGATGTCCTTTCCACAGGCAGAAGCAAGAATTTACTTTTGGGATTGAGAAAAAGTTTCTGTCAGAACATTCCTTCCCAATTTTGCAATCAAAGCATTGTTGACGCTGGAGTCTGGCGGGGCCAAGGCTCCCTGAGTTTTGAAAATTTCTTCTAATAATAGTACTAAAATAAATATAATATAAAAAAATAGGAAGAATTTAATTACAGTGCCCCCTAATAAACAATTTTGCTATTAGGAAAAAAAAAAAAAAAACTTAAATCATTTGATATAGTCAGCAGATTCCTTGTCCTAATTAAAGTAAGACTCCAAAATCCAAATAAATACACACACAATTGCAACATCAAACTTCACAAGACACGACCCAAACTTCCCAACCCCAAAGATACAAACTTCACAAGTCACAATCGTTTATTCCCAAAAATAAAATCTGAATATATCAACAAAAAAAATTTCTCTTACGCCGCCGGCTGCTAACGTGCAAGTGGGACCATGAATCCGCCTCCGCTGCCTTGATCTATATCCGCTGTGGACTTGTGGTATGAGTTTTTAACTCTCTCTCAAAGTCCCTGTCTAATACGTATGTTCTGCATCTACATATATTTAAAACAAGTTCAGCCGTTCAACTTCCTTTTGATAGAAGAGTAGACTCAGTAGAGTATGTTTTTGTGGTAAAGTTAAAACCATCTGTCCATGTCCTGATGTCTATCTGTTACTCTCCTCTCTAGACTAGAGCCACTAGAGTAGGCTCATTTTTGTGGTTTCCAACTCAGCATTATTTGAGTCAAAACATAAACCTAATAAAAAAAAAAACTAAAGTAACTAAAGTACTTAAATTAAATTTATTATAATTTGATAGTAGTAGTTTGTTAATAGTATGTTTAATTGATATTAGTGGCTTGGATAATTAAATTAAATTATCATTATAAACTTGTTTATTCTATCCATTGGAAATATTGAGATTATAAAATTTAATATTTAGGTTTTTATATTTTGCAATAATTTATGGGGAAAAGATTTACAATTGATGTAAAAATGATCTTTCATGTTGTACGGTACTGTGGTACAAGGTTTTCAGACTCGGACCGTTCATTGAACCGTAAAAGGGAGAGGTTCAAGGTTTTTGAGGTCAAACCGAGGTCGAATCAGGGTCGAACCGTGATGACATCATAATTAATTTAATAATTATTTTAAATATATATAAAACATTAAATTAATAAAAAAAATAGAAAAATTAACCAAAATAGTCCAAAACAAATATAGATAGTATTTTTTATAACATAACTTTCATAATACAAATAAAAATTATTAAATTCTAAAAAAATATAAATAGCTATTGAGTTTCTAAATTATTTTTAAGTCATGACAAAGCATACTTTAGTACCCAATAATTTTTATTTTATGAAACCCAATAAAATAGTTAAGAGACAAATTAGTTTATTTGCTCGTGGCCAAGTCCATTTGACTGCAGATCTTTTTTTTTTTTTTTTTTTTCCCAAGCCCATTTGAATAGTCACTGTTCACCATTTATCATGAATTAAAAAAAAAAAAATCAAAAGCTAGATCTGACTCCATGCATTTAAAAATTGTTAAAGTTAAATAAATAACAAAACCCAAGAAGAAGTGCTTGACAGCAAGCAAGCATTATATTGTGACAGCAAGTAAGCACGCAGCAGCAAAGAAGAAGTCTCCGAAAGCAGTGAAGAAGTCTATAACATTTTTAGCAATACTTTCACAATAAAATTTATGTAAAAAATTGTTACTAGTTCTAATTTAAACCCATCATTGAAATTATTTTTTTACTCACTAATATTAACTAATAACAATCTATTACTTAAAATTTATTGTGAAAATATTATAATATCATTTAATTGTGATTTTTTATTCTTTTTATTCTTTTTACTTTCTTTCCGTCCATACGTTTCTTTTCCTTTTCTTATCTTTTTTTTTTTTTTTTTCTCTTGTTTTTTCTCCTCCACACATGTATCCCCATCCCCACTGACCCACTCCTCTCAAGTCTCATCATGCTTTTATTTTTCTAGAATTCTTCCTCCACTGTCCACAGCGTCCTCTCGGCTTTTATTTTTCTTTCTTCATCTCTAGCTCTCTCTTTCTCATTCTCTTTCTCTTATACTCTCACCCTGTCACACACACATTACCGGCGGAGAACAAAGCCGAAATTTAAAGCTTGATTCGCCTAAGAGAAGAGTTTTTGAAGAGAGAGAGCTGCGTGATGTACTCTGAAGAGAGAAGAAGTCTCGGTGGATATGAAATGTGATTATGAATTTAAAGACATGTTGTGTTTCTCTGGAGATGGCAGTGGCAGTGTTTATGAAGACATGATGTACTTCCAGCAGTGGTTTCTTTTTCTTTTGTTTTTCTTTTTTTTTTTTTTTTTTTTTTTTTTTTTTTTTTTTTAAAGGTTCAGATTCAAAGGGAAGCAGGGAACCATGAGAAGCGGTTTGATCATGGTTCTCAGAACCGTGAGGTCCGACCGCGACTCACACGGGTCCCTGCTTTTTTCCCATAGAACGATTCTTGAGGCTAAAAGAACCGCAAAAACGAGCGGTTCGAGGTTTTTTCGGTCGGATCGTACGGTCCGGTCCGGGTTTCAAAACCTTGCTGTGGTACCCAGACCCATTTGGGCCTTGGGTTCTGACTTAGTAGTGCGGCCCATTGCCCCAATCTCTCTCTACCCATGACCCCAGCCCAAACCCACAAAAGCCATGGGCCCAAGCTTTGTATTACTCAAGAGCCTGAAGAGTAGACAATCTACATTAGCACGCACCTCGTTTTGCCACTTGGTCCTTGCTCGGCGAACCATTCCCGAGCAAGAAGAAAGGCGTTCGGGTACACCATCCCTTGTATGCCCGGCAATGCCCTGAGGAATATCACTGCCAAGCGTATCTACTGGAGTGAGAACCAGTTCCAAGGCCACTTTCACCACACCCCACTCCCACCTAAACACCCACTTACGATTAACGATATTGGACCTCCTAATGCACTAAATTTGAAAGCAATCATAATCCCTCCACTAACGCTTGGCTATAAATATGAGAAGCTAAAGGAGGAAAAGGGGTTTTGAAAAAGCTGAAGAAGAAACGGAGAGAGAGAGTTTCAGTGAGTCTCTGTGCTGAGAACAACCCAACGTAGGAAATCCAAGCCCATTTTATAAATAGATTGTGAGCTCAAGTGAGGCTCAGCCCAATAGTCTCATCTTTGGCGCGCACAATTGGCGCCGTCTGTGGGAATCTCCTACAACGCTGTGGTTTAACTGAGACTCAAGCTCGGGAAAATGTCTGATAGACGTTCGGAGAGCTATGCTGAAAGTGGTTCTGTAGGGTCTTCTCGGGGATCTACTTGGCGAGAAAGGAGACAGAAAAGACGTGAAGATAGAGAGCATGAGCAAGACGAGGAACGATCTGGCCTCGGGGAGGGGTCATATCAGACGCACCGGACGATGTCAGGTGCTTCTGGGTATGGGCAATTTGATGAGAGGGATGAGGAGCTTGAGTGGCTACGTAAGTTGGTGAGGGATTTAGAGTTGGAGGCAAGGGGCAGACGTCAGAAAGGGGACCAAGATGACCAAGAAGTGGAGTCCGCTAGCCGGGGAGATCGCTATGGGACTGGGTCCAATCAGTCCGGTTCCCGCCAACATCGGCACCATTCACATTTACGGGAGTCTCGTCGATGTCGAGACCGATCACATTCTCGGGAATCCCACCAACGCCGGGACGGCTCGCGTTTACAGGAGTATGAGAACAGGGATTCAGACTCCCCCGAAGAGCAACGACCGTGCAATGCTGCCATGGATGCTATGAGCCGCGCCTTACTTAGAGCCACTCAGTCACCGTTCTCAGATGGCATTGAACGAGCCCCAATGCCAAGTAGGTTTATGCGTCCACCATTCAACTCCTACGATGGAAAAATGGACCCGGTTGAGCATGTGAGCCATTATATTAAGATGATGTCCTTGCACACCCACAATGATACGTTGATGTGTAAGGTATTCCCTTCGAGCTTAGGGCCTACGGCATTGAGATGGTTTAATGGATTGCGGAAAGGTTCCATTCATAGCTTTGTTGAGCTGATCCAAGAGTTTGGTGTCCGGTTTGTAACCTGCAGCCGGGTACCACAACCGGTAGACGCATTGCTATCCATGAAAATGAGGGTAGGAGAAACCCTTCACAGTTATGCTAGCCGATACTGGGAGCTTTACAATGAGATCGGCGAGCGTAATGAGAAGATTGCTGTGAGTACTTTTAGAATGGGATTGCCCGAGGATTCTGAACTGCGGGAGTCGTTGACTAAGAAGCCTCCCGAGGACATGAGACAACTGATGAGGCGTATTGAAGAGTACAATCGACTAGAGGATGACTGGCTGCAAAGTAAAGGTAAAGCACCAATGATAAATCGTCCTCGGTAAGGTGGTTTCCCGCCCAGGCCTCGGGGGGGTTTGAGGATTCAGGAGCTAGAAGCGCAAGTAGGGGAGGTAAATGTGAAATTCAAGGAGCCGGTGCATAGGATTATAGACAGGATTAAGAACGAGTCATACTTCAGGTGGCCGAACAAGATGGGAGGTGACCTAGCTAGGAGGAACCAAAACTTGTACTGCACTTACCATCGGGATAAGGGCCATACTACCGAGCAATGCCGAGTGTTGAAGGATCATCTCGGGCAGCTGGTAAAGGCCGGATATTTAAAGGAATTTGTGGTGGACTCAGGGGACCAAGGTACGGGGCAGGGCACTCAGCAAAGGAGGAACCCCCTTCCACCCCCTTTAGGGGTAATTGAGGTCATCCATGCTGCCTCAGGCAGTCTCACCGTAGCAAGAAGGAAAGGAGTGTTAATTGTAGTGCCAGTGGAAGGCTGCTCGGGTAATCAGCTGTTTGAGAAGAATATGAAACTTGCCCGGGTGCCTATCGCTTTTGATGATGACGATTTGGAAGGAATAATTCAACCACATGGTGATGCGTTAGTAGTCACGGCCCAAATAAGTGGCTTTTTGGTGAAGAGGGTAATGGTAGACCAGGGAAGCGGGGCCGATGTGATGTATCCGGACCTGTTCAGGGGGCTCGGATTGAAGAATGAGGACCTTTCGAAGTTTAGTACACCCTTGGTCGGGTTTGATGGTAAATTGGTAATTCTCGAGGGGCAAATTTCCCTTCCAGTGAATATGGAGGGCAAGGAGGTGGTAGTAGCATTCATAGTGGTTGCTTCGTTTTCTTCATACACGATGATTCTAGGAAGGCCGTGGATCCATGCAATGGGGGCTGTTCCATCTACCCTACATGTAAAAGTCAAGTTTCCTACTGAGCAGGGCATTGCTGTAGTACGGGGAAGCCAGCAAGTGGCTAGACAATGCCTAGTCGCCGTGGTCGATTGGAAGAAGGAGCAAGTCGAACAAAAAGAGCGAGCCGAACGGAAGGAGCTGGTCGAGCAAAAGGACCCGCCTCAAGGGGCCCCTTTATAGCAATTACAGGATCCCCAAGAAGAGAAGGGGGCTGGTTGTGCCAAGAAATTGATGAGAGTAAGGATATTGCCAGATGTTGACAAGTACTTTCAAATCGAAGAAAGCATGAAGGACCAGGATAAGGTAGAGATGTTGTTATTCCTTATACAGAACGTGGATGTGTTTGCATGAAGTCCATATGAGGTACCCAAGGTGGATCCCGAATTCATTGTCCATAGGCTTAATGTAGACCCATTATTCCCTCCTAAGAAGCAGAAGCAGAGGAGATCGGCCAAGGAGCATGTTGAAGCAGTGAGGTCGGAAGTTCAAAGGCTGAGTGAGGCTGGGGTAATAAGGGAAATCTTCTTCCCGGAGTGGTTAGCAAATACCGTGGTGGTGAAGAAGAAGAATGGCAAGTGGAGGGTTTGTGTAGATTTTACGGATTTGAACCGTGCATGCCCAAAAGACCCGTTCCCCATGCCAAAGATTGACCAGTTGGTAGATGCCACGTATGGACACCCAAGGATGAGCTTTTTGGACGCATTTCAAGGGTATCATCAGATTGCCCTAGCACATGAGGACTGAGAAAAGACAGCATTCATCTCACCGGACGCCAACTATCATTATATTGTGATGCCTTTTGGGTTAAAAAATGCCGGGGCCACGTACCAACGGATGATGACGAGGATGTTCTGGGATAAAATAGGGCATATAGTTGAAGTGTACATTGATGACATAGTAGTGAAAAGTAAACAGGAAGTACGGCATATAGAGGATCTTTAGGGGGTGTTTGAGGTGCTTCGGCAGCATAAGTTGCGCCTTAATGCTGAAAAGTGCGCTTTTGGTGTGGGGGCTGGTAAATTCTTGGGATATCTGATCACTAACCGGGGAATAGAGGTCAACCCCGATCAGATCGAAGCCGTAAAGCGCCTCAAGCCGCCGAGCAATCCGAAAGAGGTGCAAGTATTGACCGGGATGTTAGCTGCCCTTAACCGATTCATCTCCAAATTCGCTGATCGCTGCCGACCATTCTATCAACTTCTAAAGAAGTGGAAGGGATTTCAGTGGAATGAGGAATGTGACAGAGCTTTTCGAGATTTGAAGGATTATTTGATGCAAGTGCCCATGTTAACAGCCCTAGAGCCCAGGGAGGATTTGTTCATGTACCTTTCCGTGTCCGATCATGCTGTGAGTGTCGTGCTTCTAAGGGACCAAGGAGTGCAGCAGCCTGTGTATTACATTAGTAAGATTTTGGTTGATGCCGAGACAAGATACATACCATTGGAGAAGCTGGTGTTAACTCTAGTGCATGCCTCGAGGAGGTTGCCACATTATTTTCAAGCCCACACTGTATATGTTTTGACCAAGTATCCTTTACAGACGTTGTTGAAGAGATCAGATTTCACGGGCCAAATAGCTAAATGGGGGACCTGGCTAGGTTCCTTTGGCATACGGTACAGGCTGCAAAACTCGGTGAAGCGCCAAGTCCTTATCGATTTCGTTGCAGAGTTTTCTCCTAAGAACGACAGGGAAATGGTTTGCCATGTAGAGAATCACCCGTGGAAGGTATTTGTCGACTGAGCGTCAAGTGCCCTAGGGGCTAGTGTTGGCATCGTCATTATTACTCTTAAAGGAATACGGTTGGAGCATCCTTTTAGGCTGAGGTTTAGGGCCTCTAATAACGAAGCCGAGTACGAGGCCTTACTCGCTGGATTGAGAGCCGTTTTAGGAATAAGAGCCCAGGATGCAGAGATATACTCAGATTCTCGACTGGTTGTTAACCAAGTCCAGGGCAACTTCGAAGCCCAGGATTCCCGGATGAAAGCATACTTGCAGGCGGTAAAGCAAATCATGAACAAGTTTCGTATGGTGAAAGTGGCCCAAGTGGGCCGAGCGCAGAACAGACATGCTGACTCCCTAGCTACGTTAGCATATGATCGAGGAGGTGCCTCGGTTAATTAAAGTGGAGCTTATAGCGGAGCCAAGCATTAGTGTGGCCGATAGCGTTGGTACTGCTGGGGTTGATGTTGCTATGATTTCAGCGACCGGGTCATGTTGGATGGACCCGATCATTGACTTCTTAGCCGACGATCGAGTTCCGGATGACGAAAAGGAGGCTAACAGGATTCGCCGAGTGGCTGGTCGGTATTGGCTGTCGGCGGATCGCAAGTTATACCGGAGGTCTTTCGGAGGGCCGTACCTTTTGTGCTTGCACCCCGAGAAAGTAGGTGATCTTTTGGCCGAGTTGCATGATAGGATGTGCGGCAGTTATGTAGGGGGACGCTTATTGGCACATCGAGCGATGACTTAGGGATTTTGGTGACCACAGATGCAGAAGGATGCCACTGAGTATGCGCGCAAGTGTGAAAAATGCCAAAAGCATGCCCCTTTGATCCATCAGCCAGCAGGTCACCTGAATCCCGTCAGCAACCCATGGCCATTCGCACAATGGGGGCTAGATATCCTCAGCCCCTTTCCCCGGGCAACAGGCAATCGTAGGTTTGTGCTAGTGGCCGTTAATTACTTCACCAAATGGGCGGAGGCCAAGGCTTTAGCTAATATCCGGGATGTAGGCGTTAAGAGGTTTGTGTGGAAAAACATAGTCACAAGATTTGGAGTGCCAGACTCACTAATATCTGATAATGGGCTGCAATTTGATAGTAAGGCTTTTCGCGCGTTTTGTAATGATCTTGGCATCAAAAACAGGTATTCCACTCCAGCGTATCCACAGAGCAATGGTCAAGTTGAAGCCACCAACAAGGCGATCGTGAGCGGGTTGAAGAAAAGATTGGACAGTGCAAAGGGTAGGTGGGCTAAAGAGCTACCTAACGTTTTGTGGGCATATCGAACAACCCCTAGGAGGTCTACCGGGGAGACTCCGTTTTCCTTAACGTACGGGGCTGAGGCCGTGATACCGGCCGAGGTAAATCTATGCAGTGCACGATTTGTAGGATTTGACCTCGCCCTAAAAGATGAGCTGATGATGGAACGTTTGGATTGGTTGGAAGAATGCCGAGAATCAGCAACCATACGACTGGCGGAGTATCAGCAAAAACTTGCCCGGTGCTATGACCGAAATGTAAAGACAAGGGAATATAGTGCTGGAGATTTAGTACTGAGGAAAGCCATGGGGAATATGCGAGATACGAATGCCGGAAAGTTAGCCCAGACCTGGAAGGGCCTTACAGAGTTACTACCATCGCAGGCGCGGGAGCGTACTATTTGGAGGACTTAGACGAGAAACCACTGCCTTGGCCATGGAATGTCCATAATCTTAAAATGTTTTATCACTGATCATCCGTACATGGAAGTGTAAATTCCAATATGTACATTTTATTAGCTAAAATGATGACGATACTTATCAGTGCTGGCGCATTCAATTTCATTATTACTTATTTGGTAGTGTCGACCAACAAACATAAAAGAAGTTAAAAAGACTAAGGCAGCTTGTTTTATTCTAAGGACAGAAACCTGCTTCTCGGTTCGATCACCATCACTGAGTAGGTGGAAACCTTATACAAAAAAAAAAATAATATATCCCAAGAACAGAAGCCTGCTTCTCAGTTTGATCACCATCACCAAGCAAGTGGAAACTTTATACAAAAAAAATAATAATATATCCCAAGGACAGAAACCTGCTTCTCGGTTCGATCACCATCATCGAGCAGGTGGAAACCGTATGCAAAAAAAAAAAAATATATATATATATATATCCCAAGGACAGAAACTTGCTTCTCAGTTCGATTATTGTCACCGAGCAGGTGGAAACCTTATACTAAAAAGTATTATAAGGATGGAAACCCGCTTCTCGGTTCGATCACCATCACCGAGCAGGAGGAGACCTCGTATTTAAAAATATCCAAAGGTCAGAAACTTGCTACTCGGTTCGGTTATTATCACCGAGCAGGTGAAAACCATACACTAAAAATGAAAAAGGTGTCCTAAGGGCAGAAGCCTGGTTCTCGGGCAAGTAGAAACTTTCCACCAAAACATTACCTAAGGATGGAAGCTTGCCATACAGTTCAATAAAAATTGCCAAGCTAAAAATTGTCTAGGGATGGGGATCTACGTCTCGACTTTCTATGCCATACATCTGACCCGAGAGAACAAATATATGCTGAGAGGGGTTTCCAATTGCCAAGGGGCTAACTTATTTTACTCTTTGAACCAACCCCGGGCTTCAAGCATGCCCGAAAGCGATCTTCCCAACCTGATCAGTAGAAAGATGTATATGTGCGAAAAATAGAGGAATACAGCGAGGAAGACAACATAGTATTAAGCATTCATAAATATGATTAAGGCAATTGTTCGGCAAATAAACCTTAATCAAACAAAGTCAAAAAACGAAAATGAAGCTATTGTCTTGTCACCAAAACCCAGTGACCATGAAAAAGTTAAACTCGGCAATGAAATAATTGTTCAATCACCACAACTCGGTGACATAGGCAAATTGACTGAAAGAAAGAAACTAAGAGATAAATAAAAGTAAACGGTAGGGATCTTGTTCAGCAATTAAACCATAGGGTTTGCAGGCTACGTCTTGGAGGCGGTCTCGGTTAACTGTTGGTTTGTTGTAGGTTGTGGAATGTCCTCACTGAGCTAATCATTGGCGCAAGGGTTACTGGTGGCTTCCATATCATCCAACTCCACGTGAGAGTCAATTTGCTCCACCAACTCCTTCAAACTTGGCGACTCTTCTTCGTCAATGGGCCCTAGGGGGTTCTGCATGGCAGGAGTAGGGTTCGAGAAGGGGATCTGGCCGGGATCCCTTAAAGGAGAGTCTTCAGGGACCCCCAAGGCTTGCAGGGTAGCCAGCCAACCCTCCTCAAAAGCTAGCCTCCGAGCCTCCTTAATGATCGGTTCCGCGGAATTCTCAGCATCAGCAAACCCTTCATTGTACCACTTGTTTTCACAAGCCTTCAAAGCCGCTTTAAGGTCGGCCAGTTCCTCGGCTTAAGCAACATTTAGGCTTACTGCTTTAGCCAGCTTTAAGTCTGCTTCATTTTGCTTCACCTTGAGTTTCGCGGACCTCTTCTTCGCCAGCCCCTTAGCCTTCTCTACGGTAGCAGCTCTCTTCTCGACAGCCTCGGCGGCTTTTGCCTTGTCCTTTGCTGTCTTAGCAGCTGCCTCCCTAGTAGCCTTCTCTCGGTTAGAATCCTCGGAAAGTTCCTTCAACCGCCCATCAAGGATGTGAGCTAGCTGAGCGACCTGAGAGAACAGCAATAATCAGTACGGCAATAAAAAGAATGTATACAAGGGTTAACAGAAAATCAGGAAACGAAAGATTACCGCAATAGTGTGCCACTGCAGCCTCCTTCCCATGGATTCTTCCATCCCCTCCTCAAAGGCGCGCACGTCCTCGGGAAAAAGTACGCTGTGCACCAAGCTTTGGGCAACACGCCCCCCTTCACCTTTCTCCCACACTTGTACGCTAGTAGTCGCGGGAAGAGGCTTGCCGTCCAATTGGTAGGTGGGTTGCCATGCCAGTGCTATTCGGGAGGAGGATGCCACGTTCGTCTCTACCTGAGCCGGCGACTCCTGGATGATGATACCTCTTGATGGCTGAGGGGGAGTCCTGGTTAGAGCATCACCCGGACCGGTAGTAGTCTGCTTGGCAGTAAGTTGCCTTTTTTGGGTTCGGCCCCCGAAGGAGGAGGAGGAGGAGGGTGAGGAGAAAGGGGCATCTGACCACGACCTTGAGGGGGTTGCTGCTACATGGTTTGACTTGCGCCGGGCACAAAACAATCAATTGTCATGGTCTTTCTAGTCGCTATATCTTCACCGCGGTCGGATTTGGTTTCGGAGGAGTTAATAGATTCTACAACTACTTGCTCGGCTTCCTTAACGGGAGCCTTGGATTCAGCAGAGGCCTCGGGTTGAGCGGGGGCTTCCTAAACAGGAGTCTCAGACTCAACAGGCGTGTGAGCTAGTTCTCGAAGGCGTTAGGACACACGTTATGCCGATTCGTCCTGTAAAGGCGCAAGCTCGTCCGAGCAAGTATACCGCCGACCAAGGTCCCGAGCTGGATTAATGGATAAGCGCACAGATGAATGCACGGCAGAGAGAAAACTCAGAGAGTAGGGAGTGAAAAAGTGAAAGAATGATTTGGGATGGGCTATTTATAGGAACCAAAGGGGAGTGAGCAACGTTTAATCAGCAATAATAAGACTTAATTAGCAATAATGAAACAAAAAAACCTTATGGATACCAATGCTGACTGACACGTGCGCCGCCTCGGTTCACGAATCGTAAGGTAATGATGACGGTTGACCCAAACGGCCAGATATAACGCGCCTTTTGAGGGCACATTAGTTGGTTTCTGAAACTGTCCAAATAATCAACCCTTGAGCTCCTCGGATATCGAGTGCCTTTTAGGGTTCCTTGATTCTTCCCGAGGGCCGGACATGAATCAAGGGGGGGGGGCTAATGTACGGCACTGTGGTACCCAGACCCATTTGGGCCTTGGGTTCTGACTCAGCAGTGCGGCCCATGGGTCCAATCTCTCTCTACCCATGACCCCAGCCCAAACCCACAAAAGCCATGGGCCCAAGCTTTGTACTGCTCAAGAGCCTGAAGAGTAGACAGTCTACATTAGCACGCACCTCGTTTTGCCACTTGGTCCTTGCTTGGCGAACCATTCCCGAGCAAGAAGAAAGGCGTTCGGGTACACCATCCCTTATATGCCCGGCAATGCCCTGAGGAATATCACTGCCGAGCGTATCTATTGGAAAAATTTCTTAGCTCCGCCACTGTTTAAAGAGAGAGAGAGAGAGAGACGACTTGTGATGAAGAGCTCAAAAAATACAACACCAAATCATATTAACCCAAAATAGTGTTATAAAAAAAATTACAATGATTCATCGACCTAAAGATGAGTTGTAAGAAAGAATAAAAAAATTATTCAATTCATGCTATGTAATAGAAGAATATCATATTCTTATATATATACTATCTCTTTAATGTAATAGGATAACATTTAACAATCAAAGAAAATAAAAAAGATAACAACTTAACAACACACAACCTAATTGTTTCAACTCAAAGTAGAGTTCTAAAAAATATAAAAATTCATCAACCTAAAGTAAAGATACAAGAAAATAAAAAAATCTACCAAGGAGAGAGAGATAGAGAGAGAGATCACATTTTCTGTGTGAGAAAAATATGTATAAAATGGAATAAGGAATAGTAAATTTATAGTAAGAAGATAGAGATAAGAAGACCCCAAATAAAATGAAAAGTGACATTAAAGTTGAAATGAAATGGTAGAAGTGAGAGAGAAATGTTAAAGGAAATGTAATAGTAAGGTGCAAAATTAATAAGAAGAGGAAGAGTAAAAAATAAGAGAGAAATGATTAGAAATAGGTGAATTATGTAGCTGCTAATGTGGCTCAATAGAAACGTAATAATAATACCACGCTTTAATTTTTTGATATTATATATAATATAGATATGACAAGAAGAAGATACTAATATTAAAATTCCTTATATACTTCTCGACAAATTGATAAATACATTGATGAATTTTTTCTTGCAAAATAGAAGTGAGCAATAGAAACTTCATAAAATTAATAAAGCATGCCATATAAACAATTTTAAAGAAAGTGTTTAGAATGCATTAAAACAATATAACAATAGCATGATTTTGTTGATAACTGCTCCAAACGGATTTGCTTCCGCATCATTTGATAATTCAAACTGTAAAATAACTTCTGCACCGTTTACATATTTTTATAGACACAACTTGAATTTTATAGTCTGAAAACTGGAAATGGATTGAGCAAAACAAAAAATAGACAAACAAACAAGCTAGAAATGTAAATCCCAACTGTAAAAAATAACAAATGGCAAACTACAAAGGAAAAATTGACATAGCCAACTAAAGAATGAAGTAAATTAGAGAAACCATGATCGTCGATGTATAGATAGATTACAGTAATTTGTTACTTCTGTTACCCAAAAATAGGGGAAATAAGGTAGACGGGTCAAATTAATTTCTACTTGCTTATCATTGCTACTTTAGATTTTAACTTTGGGCCAAAAACCTCAAATATTGAATATTCACAATCTGACTTCTCTGCCCATTTGAATTCAATAATTAAGATAGGAAAGCAGGGGCATCTTTGTAATTTGGTTTGAAAAGTAACCGAAAATATTGGTTTGATCGAATGGCTTTTATATATAAAGGGAATTGTCAACAAACATTCTAGGGGTGGTGCGATTATCACTTTACAAATATAAGGGGCAAGAGGTAGAGTTCAAGTTTCAAAAGGAAACTTTATATATATACATTTAAATTATTCTAGAGTAAAATTTTTATATTTTATATATAAAAAAAGCTTTTTATATTTTTCATAAAAGTGATGTTTAAATATTTTCTAATATAGTTTATTAACAATTGTCCTAAAAATACTAATTACATTACTTATATATAAATTATAAAGAAAAGAAAATGTTCAAAATTCAAATAATGGAAAAGACGTTAATGCTTGCCTTTAATTTTACTTCATGCTTCCGGACTTTCCCTTTATAAAAAGAAAAGAAAAATAATATATTCACAATATTTTTACAAGTGGTATATTTTTACTGGTTGTTATAATTAGAACAAAAAAATAATCTTAATATTAAGTTTAAATTTAAACTAATAACAACTAATTACTTATAATTTATTAAAAAAATATTGCAATATAACACATCTCAACAGATAAAGTCAGAAGCAATGATACAGTTACATAAACTTTCCAGCTAAGCATTTTTGTCTTTGCTATTCAAAGAGACTTCAGATCTTTGATAAGCTTTCCTTCATCCTTCAGGACCTTCCCTTTCCAACAATCCCTCTCCCTCTGACAAAATAATTAAGCAGACATGGCAGACAGTGTTGTGAGTTTCCTGTTGGAGAATCTGGCTCAGTTGCTTATCCGAGAATCAAAATTGCTACGTGGAGTTAAGGATCAAGTCAGGTCACTTGAGAAGGAGCTGGCTGTGATCAAAATCTTCCTCCGAAATACTGAAGGCAAACGACACAACGAATTGGTGAAGGAGGTAGTCAGCCAAATTAGGGACGTAGCCTATGAGGCTGAGGATGTTATTGATACATACATCATTACTGTGACAAAGCACAGGAGAAGAAGCGAGCTGAGGAAGTTAATCCATTCATGTGACCGAGCAATTACGTTTCACGAGGTTGCAAGCAAGATAGAGAGCATCAAGATCATCAACAAGGAAATTAACGACAACAGGAGCAAGTACGGCATAGAAATTGCTGAATCATCCGGAGGAAATGCAGAAGCAGGGGAGATACTGCACAGGCGCAGGAAACATGTTGAGGAAGATCAAGTAGTGGGCTTCGCTCATGACGCTGAGGTATTGGTGAAGGAGCTTATGGAAGGGAGTTTGCAACGGAATGTTGTTTCAATCATTGGCATGGGCGGCTTAGGCAAAACCACTCTTGCTAGGAAGATCTACAACAACAATGATGTCAAGAATTACTTTAATTTCCGTGGGTGGGTTTATGTTTCTCAAGAATATAGAATCAGAGAGCTGTTGCTTGAAATTTTGAAGGGACT